>JAOYSI010055311.1:0-24887 GCA_025775065.1 Hiodon alosoides
CCCCCCCCCCCCCCCCCCCCCCCCCCCCCCCCCCCCCCCCCCCCCCCCCCCCCCCCCCCCCCCCCCCCCCCCACGAGCCTTGACAAACTCCCCATTGCACTGTAAAGAAACTCTCCCTGCGGCGAGGCTAACTTCCTCTGGCTTCCTCTGCCACAAGCCCTAGGGAACATTATATCCCCGGCTGCCTTTCAAAGGATCAGTACACGGCCGGGAATGGGGAAAGGATGCAGTTCACCAGAGGGTGCTGGCGGACTCACGGCGGGTATTATTTACCCTGATCTTGGGGAGGGAGGGAGGGAGCAGGCGTTTGAGCAGGTGAGTGACTTCAAACAGATCACATCACAGTCGCAGTGGCCGCGGTTGGCGCAAAATGCTAAACGCTACAGACCAATCAAAGTTTGCATCGGTGGAGGCAGCTCAGATAACATGCCCTCCACATTTATTCACACCCTCGCTACAAGTATTTTTGTTTAGTTAAATAAATAAAAGCTTCCTTGTAAACACTTACTTGAGAGCAACATTTCACAAGGGAATGACTAAATATGGGGGACACTTAGGAGAACAGGCTAATTACGTAAAACAACATATCGATAATATATTCGTCACGAAACATTAGCCATGACTGTGTAAATGCACAGTAAAGGGTTGTGTATGGAAGAGGGTAAACGGCCCTTTTGACAGCTTACAGTCAGTGCCCCCTCCACTCATTTTCCCTTACAGAGAGCTGAATCGGAGAACAGCCAATCAAAGTGTGCATCAGCCATCGCTTGTCTGCCTGCCTCATTCCCATAGTGGCCTCACGCAACACACCTTGGTTTACCTTTACCTAGCGTCCTTCTGCTTTCCCAACCCCCTGACTCTTCTTTCCCCTCCTGGACTAAAAGGGAAAAGGCCCCACAGCATAAGATAACAAACAAACAAAACAAACAGGTGGGGAAAGGTGGCACTTGTTTTAGGGCGACACGTGGGGGAGCCAGGAGGCCCATGGCATGATCTCTCACTAAACCATAACGGGTTGGGGAAAGAGAGGGGGGCGAGCAGGTGCGGGCCCACCCCGGCCGGGGATAGGTTGGCGCGCCTCACGACAGGCTGGCAGAAGGGATCATGTCAGACTGGCAGAAGGCTTCCCAAGGGGCCTAATTGTCTCCATTGCTGTTCCCGGCATGATCCCTTGTTAGCAGTGAGCTCTGGGAGGGGGGCAACAACAACACAGAGTGTTGCCATCTCCTCTACACCTCAGTGATGGCCTGGAGGGTCTGGCCACCCAGAGGTGAGTGATGCAAGAGTTTCGCCACTTGACATGTGCCCGGGTACGTCAGTCTTCCGTTTAGTTGCTAGGGTTCGAAGCTGGGGAAGGCAGGCAGCAGCGAAAATTCAGCAGTGTAGATCAAAGTACACGGTCTTCAATACGGCCGCATTTGTGGAACGCTGCCAACTTCCAGTTTTGATTTGTGATATTGGATCCTGCACTCCAACGCCGGCTGCCCTTTGTTTTCTAAGGCGGGCCAACGGGGGGGGGGGTTTAATCAGCTTCTAATGGAGGATAGGTCCAGCCGGCGCTGCGTTCCCCTTTCCCACGGTGAGTAACCTGATGCCGCAGGACAAGGCGGTCTCTCACACCGCTGCCTGTCTGTCTGTTGCCACAGGCGCGTAAATTTACCTGTGGGTACTTTCTGTGTTGGCTTTACAAGTGTCAGTGAGATACGTGCAAGAATGCAGCAAGGCCAGAACTTGTGGGCACGCAGACACACAAACGCAGACCGACCCCACACGCGCACGCGCACGCGCACACACACACACACACACACTTGTCATGGAGAACTCTCCATGACATTAATTTGTTGTAATGATTGCTGTAGAGTCAGGTCCTGAGCTCCCAGACACTTTGCAGCGCTGCTTGTCCACACCGGTTGCCATGCCGCTTCCTCCTTCCGCCGGCCGTTTGTTCCCAACGCACAATTTGGGCCGTTTTTTAGATCCTATGTCTCTCTCGACAATGGCGCTGGTGCCCATCTCCTTCTCCCTGTTTGAGGATTACTTCAGGTGAGAGAAACAAAGCACTAGGTTTTGCAACTCTGGCACCTTCCTCATCTGCTCTCAGCTGACGATGTGGTTTCTACAGGAGTCTGAGTCGCCGTGGCTGCCCTCTGGCACACATGTCACCCGAACCCTTCAGCTGATTTATCGGCCTTCGATCACAGTCTTCACCACCAGGCACATTCCGTCTTTGAGGAGACACGCCCCCCCCCCCCAGTGAAGGAGGGATTTGTTTGTGTCGACTGGAAAAAAAAAGAGAGAGCGTGTCTCGAGGAAACCCGATAACTGCCGTTTTAATCCTGAGCCAGGCGGACAGGTTTTCACAGGCAGGATGAAGACCACACTGCGAAGGGCACTAAAGCGCAAAGCCACGTGTCAAACGACAGACGAATCTTAGCCAGAGCCACGTGTCAAACGACAGACGAATCTTAGGCAGAGCCACGTGTCAAACGACAGACGAATCTTAGCCAGAGCCACGTGTCAAACGAGAGACGAATCTTAGCCAGAGCCACGTGTCAAACGAGAGACGAATCTTAGCCAGAGCCACGTGTCAAACGAGAGACGAATCTTAGCCAGAGACACGTGTCAAACGAGAGACGAATCTTAGCCAGAGACATGTGTCAAACGAGAGACAAATCTTAGCCAGAGACACGTGGCGGAAGGGCTTCAGGCTCCGTCCAGGACAATGCGGCCTTGCTGCAAGTTGCCCGTTCTGTGACCAGTTTTCCCCCCCAGTGCTCCGATGGGACCTTGATAAACAAGAGAACAGCGGGGGGCAGGGGTGCTGACAGCGAGACCGGGCCATGGGACAGATGTTCATATTCTGTCCCAAAGACATCCATCAGACCGAAGAAGCCCGATTATGTCCCACGAGCACCTGGCTTTCAATCCACATGTGCTGGAGAGAATATAAAGAGGAGTATCTGTGCTCTGAACAGTCAGGAATAATAGAACAGCCCAGCGACCGAGGACACAGCTGCTCTGTTCAAAGAGCTGAATGGAGACTGCGTGTGGATGGTATGTTCTCCCCCAGCAGGCTCGGTAAAGGGTGAAGGGAGTGGCTGTCTGCTGGAATCATGGTGAGGACTTGCTAGAAAGGCGGCTTTCACAAGTGATCTGACTCTGATCCCAGTGCTGGGAATGGAGAGAATCCAAGTCTCCCGTTCCTCTGAGCAGTTGACTCAAAGCGACACTTTTTCTCTGTAAACGCTCGGCGCAGGAAACTCAATTTTGGTCGATTATGAATGATTGTGACCTAGTTTCTGGGCCGCCATTCTCTGAGGAACGTGGGCATACGTTCTGCTTGGCAGATCTCTGGGCGTGCAATGCATCGGACTGACATACAGACCCCCCCTCCGAATCTCACCGCAACAGAGGGCTTTCCGTCACCCTGGGCAAAACCAACGCACTCACGGGGCTGGGTCAGAGATCCATCACTGAATGGGATCTTCGCGATGAAGCGATGGCAGGCCCACATTCAGCCCCAACATAACAAACCAAGAGTGTCCTATGCAAGTGGCTAGCTAAATGACATCCTCACATGAAACTCGCATGAAAATCTAATAAAATTACCTCCCTCAGCAACTTCAGTTACAGTGTAGCATTACCATGACTATGTTAACTACAGTTGTAAATCAGTGGTGTGTACGGGCTAGCTAGAATTCCTAGTAGCAGCAGGAAAAACCATTACAACAAGTCAAATTCCAGTGTTATGCTTAAAGTGGCCACAATGTAAAGCGTTTTTGATACTTTTAACAGCATTAGACCAGCAACTCTTGCCGATTTTAATCTGCCCAATATGAAAAAAGCTGCATAGTAAATTCTAATCCGATTATGAAGAGGTTTTTTCCTGGCAGAAAACCGGGCAGTTGGGATCGCAGGGGCAGGGGGCCAAACAGCTGTACCCAGCAGGCTCTGCAATTTCGCATTTTAAATGGCATACGTCAATTACAAAAATCCTAACCATTTGCAGTTTTTCTCAACTGCAAAGCGAGCATCGTTGTTATGTATCATTATTCAGGTGGGAGGCCTAACCAGTCCCGTGGTATAAATTCCCCACAGCGAGGCACCCATGACAACAGGCCTGAGCTGAAAAGTGGGGGGAGGGCCGGCCACATACCTCACCTGGAGACTTGACTGAACCCCACAGGCCTTGCCGAGTTCTACAAAGCACACGGGAGGGTCCCTCTGAAGATCGGGCCACACCAGTACAGCCCAACAGTCCGCTCTTGCTGTAACTAGCACAGGTCTCCATGATGCACACCAGGACACCTGGACCGCTGCAGTGTTAGGGAATCGCCAAAAAAGTGGCCCATGGAAGACATGTTGATTGCCGAACAGAGAAGCGTTAACCACCAGTTGAATACAGAAAGATAAGGCAAGCTAAGGTTCTATTTCGAAGGCATTTTCTCCACATTGTGACGTTGGACGCACTTCTCCTAAAAGTACAGAAATGATGGTCAAAGGTGCCAGCGGGAAGTCCAACGGCAGCATGCGTCCAGGAAGTGAGGCGTTCCAGTGGAAACTCTGGCTCGCACATGTGCGATGCCTAGATGCTAAGCAGCTCAACAACACATGATTGATGAGAAGGGAAGAACAGTTCTGGGTTGTTCTAAATAAAGCACTGAAACGGTTCACTAAATCGTGAGCGTTCCAGCTTCGGTTGACGCGACTTCATTGGTTACTTGCTATTCTGTCCTTCAAGCTGAAGCCGCCTACCGAGCAGGAGGGGCCTGTCGAGGAAAAGGTCCTCCACTAACCAGACGTCAACAGTTATATTGTTCTCATGTCCCGCACCGGGGCTCAGCGCATTTTTAAAGAAGCCAGACTTCTATCAAATTTAAATCATTTAAAAAAAAAAGTTCTCAAAAAGTGGGATGATAAGTATTACAGCGTGACAGCTTAAAGTGGGGTGTACGAGACAATGATGGGGTGAGGAGCGTGGTCAGATGGCTAGGTTACGGTTCCGCTTCGCTAGGGGGGGAGGGCTGTCTTCAATCTGGCCTGTCCATGTTGACATTAAATTCTGCACAGGATGAGCCATCTTGCCTGTGAAAACACGGCGAGCCCCGCTCCCCTTCCCCCCGACCGGGCTGCTCCTTCTCCAAAAGCTCCGGCTGCCACTCAAAAGTCTCCGAAAGAAGTCTTGCTAACGGAAACGGTAACGGAACGGCGTGGAAGCCTGCAGGAGCCCCTCTGAGTGGAGACTGCTCGCTTACCGCTGAACGACAAAACTGATTAACACTTCCTACATCCATCGCATTGCAGCATTGGAAACGACAAACGCAGCTGTACACACCAACTGGTAAATAACGACAGCACTCCGCGAGATAAACACCAACAGCCCCCCCACCCTCGCTCCGGCGTCAACAAATAATTACACTGGCAATTAGTTAATTAGCATCAAACCCGCCTTGTTAGGGACCGCCAGGCAGCTCACTCCACCACTGAAAGGTCAGGGTAGGCGGTTTTCCTCCGACCAACTTTATCCACACAGTTACTGATGCACAAATCACACCCTGCTGGTAAACGGATTACACACGCTTTGCTGTCATTTCCGCACACAGGCACATGTGTCAACGCCAGACGCGATCCAAACAGCATTCCTTCAGACAGGCCAGCTGAGTGATGCTGCCTTCATCTGGCAGTTAGCACGCCTCTCCTGCAATAACGCTTCCGCGTCGTTAACATATGGCGCCCCAGTTCTTCATTTACTTTCAGAGCGGAGCAGTGTCACGCAGTATCGGTCATCTTCTAATCCTATAAATTAATCCATTCGCAATCAGGATGGGAACGCCGATTTCCCCAAGCCCTTTTGTCGGGACTTCCCGGAAGAGCAAACTGTAGAAAATGGGAGCCCAGATCAGAGAAAGTGATCCCGCAACCGGGTCAATACAAGGGCCCGGCTGTGGCCTGGTGATAAGGGCAGGACCTGAGAATCCTCAATGCCAGTGGTAGAAGAGACCAGTCCTGCCTTATCTCCAGCGAGTGGGACATTTTCCACACCGTACATGGGGAAACCACTCCTGGCACAGCCACTTTTAACAAGCGGGTCCCAACTACATTGAGGTGGGCGCTGGAGAAACAGGAAGAAATGGAACTAGCAGATAAAAACAGAATCCACACCACAGTTTGTCCTGCAGAAGTTATCAACACCGGTGAACACTAATAAAAGGAAATCGACAGTTTGTATCACAATGAGATATATAAAACTTTCAATGCATATTTGTATTTGCAATGCTAAAACTACATAGGAAAAAAACATAGGTGTTGCAGTGCAAAGTATATTCCGAGTCGCAGACTGCTGTACAAATAAAAAATTATTACAATCACAACATATAACTTGACACATTACACCATACACCCACCTATACCATTCGATTCCTACCTATAACACTCATTTCATTTTATTGCTTGAATACTATACTTGTAAACTTGAAAGTGTGTCAAACTAGTACATAAATTCCATAGAAAAGTACTAGTTAAATGTAACCCGATAATGACGTTGACATTGAAGCCATGACATGAATACGTAAATAATAAATATCTATATAAACATATACCAGGGCTGTCAAATTCCAGGCAGCAGCGCCTGTTGGTCGCTCGACCACACCCGTAATTGTTTAATTGGGGTCATTATTTCAATTAGAGATTATTTCACCCAGTGACCGAAGACCGCAACCAGAGTTGAACACCGCTGATATTTACAGACACAGAAACGTACGCACACGCATACGGAGACACGTAGCACGCCTCTTTAGTCATCTCTGTGTACTTTCCTGCAGGTGAAATCAGCATCTCCAAAGGCTCGTCAGCAACGATAACACAGGTTTTGTATTCCAGCACGGCTAGGCTAAGGCGCTAGGAGTCGCTGAAGAATCGCGAGCCTTGACTATTCCTTAGACTGCTGGTCCAGCGCCAGGGGACAGACACCAACTTCACCGCCACCTTCACGGTCACCCCTTTAGAGGAAACTCTGCCTGAATGACGAATGGAAAAACCATCCTCTCGTCCTTACAGCCTGTCCCCGATCGATTGCAAACACTGTAGCAGATGGCAATGACAGAAAACCAGGGTTTCTCATTTACTGCATTCACGAAACAGTCCTACAGCAAGCCCCACCCCCTACCAACAAAATCCCCTCTCAAACCCCCGGCAAAAGCCTCTTCCTGTCTAGCCATATGTCTGTACTTCCGAATGTCTGCATAGGAGTGCAGCCCCGCGTGATCCATTTGACCGCGGAGAGCAGCCAGGTCACCAGCGTTGTTGAGAGTGGTGGGTAATCAACAACAATAACGGACTCCTTTGACCGGCTGACCCTACAAAACCTTCTGAACATCTCCAGCTCCGCCGTTCTATACACCAAATCAATCTTGGAGACCAAAAGAAAACCACAATTAAACCGCGCAGGTGACACAGGAGGAACAAGCTCGGTATTTAGATATCATACATCAGAGCCGTTGAGGTACAGCTAGGAGAAGTGACCTACAGACACAAACAGAACACCAGATTTCTTTTCTTTTTTTAATCCAGTTTTACACTCACATAAGCCCTGCTTAGCAATTGTTTCACAATCTGGCCAAACAACCACCTGTGCTTGAAGATACAGAGTCCCAGAATAAACTAAGACTGGTCATGTAGAAGAAGCTGCTCTCCTCTCTGAGACCAACATGGACAGGCTTTCTTCTCAAGGCTACTCCCCTTTAGGTAGCCCCTGTCCACCTGATGCTCATTGGGCAAGGTGGGGCACTTGTGGGCTGTGGTTGGGATCCACAGATGGCTCGGGCGGTATCATTGCTGCTAGTCTGGCAGAACTAAAGAAGTTCACGCCACCGTCGCCAGGGGACGGGAAACGCACAGGCGGGAATAGGGGTTGGGGGTTGGGTGTAAATGGAGGGACGTGCCACTGCAAGAAAAACAAAGAGGTGTTTTCCGATCCAAGAACGACGCCGACCAAGCATAAATAAATGATTCCAACGCACAAGTCGAGGTGAAAAATTCAAGAAGCAAGCGAGAGATTCATTGCCCAGTGAGACTTACCGCGTTCATTTCACAGTGGTTAGCGGCAGCCTCCGGTTTGCACCGCGCAATTAGCGCTGCCTGTATCATCATCATCATCATCAATATCCTGCAGGGCATCGATCAATAAAGCTCACGGTTGGGCCAATATTTACCGGTGGCCTAGCAGAATGTCGAGCCGGCTCCCACTGGCAGCGGCACAGACTGTATGTCAGACTCCAATGGGATAAAACAACAAGCCATTTGCATAGGGAAAAATACATAATCAGCCGACAATGTACGTGGTTGACGTTTGGATCGTGTAAATTGCGAATCGTGAATCATTAATTATGCAAAAAATGATTTTGAATTGGCTCGGGGGGTAAGAGCATTTGAAGCGGTGGGAACTGAACGGAGTTTGGGGCTGGCGCCGGGGTTACCCAGGTAATTCTAAAGCACCTGAGAATACTCACAGAGCTCATTAACCCAAAATGTCAAAACCCGCCAGCATGATTGCAGCGAGGTTAAGTGCCACAAGTCAGGAGGAGGAATCCGGAAATTCTCATAAGTATTAGTATAACCTGCGAACAAGTTACTCACGGTGGTATCTTGTGTGTCAAGGAGGAGAAACAGGACTGAAAATCACAGGCCGTCACATAAAAACGACCACACTCCCTTTGAGAAAACCCACGTGCGCAGCCCGAGAGAGGGGCCAGGTGCAAAAATCGAGTACTGCCGATAGCCACAGCCCCCTCACACTAAGCCTGTCCGACATCAGACCAGAGCGCAGTCCAGACCTCCGGGGGAGCCTGGGGACTAGGCTTTGAGTCTATACAAATTAATTAAGCGCGAAGAGAGCCGGGGAGGAACGCTGAGCAAACCAAGTGACAGTTCACAAATCCCTGGGACTGGGCAAACAAGCAGCCAGCCAGCCAGCCCACCCGCCCGGGCAGGGAAGTACAAGGTCTGTTGTGGGCTCTGGGATCAGTCGCAAGGTGAAAGGTGGCCGGACTGCGCAGTCTGGGGACTCACCGAGTTGATGCAGGTCAGCTCCTTGTTGAGCAGCCATGGCAGTGACAGCTTGCCCTCGCCCTTGTAGCAGGACTGCAAGCGCTCCTTGATCTTCTCCTTGATGCGCCGCAGCGTGAAGAGGCAGAGCGCCGACTCCTTGGGGGGCTTCGCCCGGTTCTTCTGGCCCTGAGAGAAGACGGTGAAGAGGATGTCCTCTTTCTCCGAGATGCCCAGCGAGCGGGCCAGTTGCCGGCCGGGGCGGCTCAGGTAGGCGTCCTGGACCAGCCGGTACTCCACGCCGTCCTTGGTGCAGCCGATGGGAAACTCCACGTAAGAGTAGAATTTGGGGTCGTCCACGCAGAGCCGCACGATCTTGGAGGTGAAGAACTGTTCGCCGCTGGCATCGGGCGAAGTCAGCTGGGTGTCCAGCTGCAGGGTCAGGTAGTAGACAAACTGCTCACTGCTGAAGCCGTACACGTAGTAGATGTCGAAGGCCGGGAACTTGGACAGGGTGTCGGAGGGGATCTTCAGCTGAGAGGAGACAAACTCGTCCTGGTAGACGAAGCTGAACATGTCGGCGTTCTCCTCGTTGGCCATCAGCTTGCGGCTGGAGAGCGTGGGGAAGTACTCGGACTTGCCATCGATGGGCGTCCCCACGAACAGCTTACCGTTCAGGCCGTCGACGCCCTCGATGATGACGCCGGACATGGTGCCGGACTCGCTGACGCTGGAGAGGTAGTGCTCCTTTCGGTGGTGGGGCTCGCCCAGCTTGAAGAGGTCGTCCAGCCGCAGGAACTGGCAGATGCCCTGGGAGGTGCTGCCGCAGGCGATGAGGCGGTTCTGGGCGTAGTCCACCAGCAGCAGCTTGTTGACGTTGCTGGTCTGCGACAGCTCGTGCGGGCAGGACTGCACGCTGGGCGGCGGGTAACACTTCTCGTTGTCCACCACGGGGCCCGTCATGTGGCTGCGCAGCTTGGTCAGGTTGCTGGACAGCTTGAAGATCCAGTTGACCGCACCCGCGTACACCTCCCCCGTCTTGTTGTGGATCACCAGGTGAGTGAGCCCCCCTTCCGGCAGGGAGAAGGTCCTGAAGGGAGCTGGTGCGGTGCGGCCCAGGCAGAGAGAAGACAGGGCCGCGTGGAGAAGCAGGAGGGCCCAGTAAGCGGGCAGGCGCGGGGTGGGGCTGGGCTGCATGGCGGCACGCTGCTCCGCGCGGGCGAGGCTGGACAGGCGCGGTGCTCTCGGTGGCTCCTGGTAGCTCTTCTGGATCAGCTCTGCCGCGTCAATGAATCGAAAACCACTTATTGACCCGGCGTCCTTTTTTCTCTTGGTGCGGGGCTGTCATCTATAACATCATCCGCAGTGGCACGGCCGCAAGCCCTGAGAGGGAAAAAACACATTATGAGCCGGGATGGAACATTTCCTATTGATTTTGCGTTTAAAAGGTTTAAAAGTCCAAGAAACCCCGCCAAACACAACAGAGAGGATGAAAAGACAAAACACACACACAAACACACACACAAAGCAATAAAGTTTGATAGGACCTAGGGGAAATCTCCCATACAACATTTAATGTCAGGGAAAAACGTGATTGGCTGGCAGATAACACAAATTCGTATAAGGACAACAGACAAATTTATCTTGGGTGCTGGTTGAAAACCAGCAGATGCTACAACAAACAACATACGGCCCTATAACGGACGTGAAATTCAGAAGATTCACAACAAGGAATACCTTAACTGCACTGATAGATGATGCAGTGCCCTCCCACAGCTAACAGCGATTTTCCTCAGTCAGCCCCAACAAATAAGCCAGAACTGCTGTCACCCTGGCGTGCGTGACACCAACATGGGCCACCAGACTGCCATGCAGGGGATTAGTCAGGAAACGTTTCCTTCCAGTTCAGCACAAACGCAATGAGGTAAACCCCGTTCAAATCAAAAAGAACAACTTCCGCAGTAGTTTCCAACCCCAATTCGCCCCTCGCGCCAAAACGGCCAGCTAAGTCTGAGCTCTCCATCCCATCATGAACTTTATTGTCTGAGGACTCCAGTGGTGCACAAGTCCCACCGGACTGAGAGGACTGCCACCCTTTAGCACTTAGCCCTAAATCACCACTTATTGCAGGCCTAATTTTTCATTACCAGAGTCAAATCCCAGCGCGCGCACACGCCAAAACATCACAATTTGAGATGAAGGCACTTTGCAGAAATCAATGCTTTTATGGGGGAGTCCGATCCAAAAAGCCTCTGAATAGGCAGTGAGATTTGAGCGCGATGACAACGCTGGCTTGGTAGTGGCAACAGATCCTCACTGGTTCCTGACCTGGAAATGTTGCAATTCTACCGGTCATGCTGTATAGCGCTTTCCAAGGCTCATTAACTGCAGACAAAATGAGGAAATTTATATGGCACCACCAAAAACATTGCATGTTAACTACATAAAACGTATTTGTCCCAATTAAAGTAAATGGAGCATTTACTCATCCAAAAAATTAATGAAATATTTTATTTTACACCAAACCATCTCTTTGACCACTTTAACGAAATGAACATTAAGACTGAAATAAGCGGCGGGTGCGGCTTTCTCGGAACTGTATCCAGATGACAAGCCATGATTGACAGGGGAGGGCTGGGCTTAGAAGAAGAGTTAGCTGCTCATAAGCACGCTGGGATAACATCAGCCCGGCACTGACAATGAGTGCGGGGGGGAAACTAAAAAACCCCCACCGAGCACCAAGTAACAGGTTCTGAAATGTGTGTGGCCAAACACATCTTCCATGATTAGAGCCAGAGAGCCACTGGCCCCAAGAGCTGATTTATTGCCTGTGGCATATCAATTACAGACCTCGCCCACAGAAGAGACCACTTGTGCTTAAGCACGTTTTTGTACCTGCTGCATTCTCAGCACGCCTACCACTCACACCTGGGACGAAACGTGCCGTTCTCCCCATTGGTTGCGGACCGGCGGGGGGGGAGGGAGTAGATTCAACATAACTAACCCGGAATTCAGAGTCACAGAGGCGAACGACAGGGGGGTGGGTTGGGGAACTGGCCCAGGGGGAGACTGGGTGCCCAAATATCAAGAAAGCTGAGGTGGTGAGCTGTAGTGTTGCACTGTGCACCAGTGCCAACAGAATATCGACTGAAAATGGTATCACCATTCCATACGCTACAACCGTCATTTACGTCATAACAGCTGCATGGCTAAAAGAAAACTAACGACAAACGACTGTGGAATTTCAAACAGCGAATCACCTAATCATGCTTTTAATTAGCCACTAATTAAATAAGCCATCGTCTGCTAACGTTATCGGCATTTTGTAAATCGTTTGTTTTTGAAAATATCTGCCATTTAAAATATGCTTTTTTTTCCGCCAAATTAATTCTATACGTAACCTTTCACATATGGCAGCTTTATTTGTATAGCTCCAAAGTGATGTGAACTAAAGGTTCAGTAAAGCGCTAAAAAATAAATATTACTAACAGCATATCGGTTTCATTGGTGTTACTTCCGCGCAAAAGTATCCCTTGTATAATCATTATCCCTTCTATAATGTAAAGTTAGTCACCATGTGCTGCAGTAAATCAAGCAGGTTTGACTATCAATGAAAAAAAGTTTGTCAATTTGCAGAGGTATCGTGATACCAACATTTTACCTACGACACCACAAAGAATTGTGACAAGCTCTGAATGCAGAGGGAAAAAAGAAAAAAC
This sequence comes from Hiodon alosoides, assembly GCA_025775065.1. Classification (NCBI taxonomy): domain Eukaryota; kingdom Metazoa; phylum Chordata; class Actinopteri; order Hiodontiformes; family Hiodontidae; genus Hiodon; species Hiodon alosoides. The sequence goes on from JAOYSI010055311.1 coordinate 12,762, forward strand.
ACAGGGCTTTTGAATGGTGATAGGACTCACGGAAGCTAGTCCATGAAGAATTTTTAGAGCCGAATTCAACTATTTTTATGACGGTTAAAAAGAAATGTAATATTTCAACTCAGTCTTACTGCAGACAACCTGATGGTTTTTGTTAGAGGCCACGAGACAATCCAGGAGCGGAGACGGGAATAAACCAGCTTGCTTAACAGCTGAGAACGCTACGTTCTTAGACAGGCTGGGATACAGACACTTCTGCAAGTTAACGCCGCAGAAAAATTATTCAAGAATGCCAATTTAATTTGTTGTGGAATTCAGTCTCCACACACACACACACACACACGACATGGAAAGGCCTCAGAAAAAGTGAGTGGAGCGGTTTAGCAGACAGGTTGCCCCACAATCTCAACAGCTCTTCACAAACAAGCCCCTCGCGCCTCGCTGCAAAGTGTGTGTGGCGGGCCGGGGAGCAGGCTGACAACGACAAAGGCATCACAGAAAGAGAAAAATAGAATGCTGCAATCTGAAATTCAAGAGCTTAGGAGTCACTTTTCCTGACGAAATAAATCAGCGGCCTGCTAACTGCGAAGCATTCTGGCAGCACGGGCCCTGGGCTCCAGCAAAGCCTCAACGAGTGGGCGTTACAGACGCTGGGCCTGGCTGCCAAACGAACCCACGATTGCCTTAGAACAGTGCACTGCAGTGAGGGGGGGGGGGGGGGGGACTCACTGAGCACCATTGACTGTGGTTTTCTCATTGTGAAACCCAGAGACCTCATGACCCCGTGACAGCTGTCCCCCCTGGCTAGACGTCAGGTTTAGGCCAGTCCTGCTTGCACTTGTGTTTTCAGGGACGAATGGGATTATCTGGGCGGTGGTGGCCCCTCCCTCGCTCAGTGCTCAGAGTGCATTTAGACATGGCTCAGTACGCCTTGCAAGGCTGCTGGGAGGGCGGTGACTGGGTACTCCTTTAAACAGCAGTGAAGTACATCACGTGAAGTCTCTGCCCTGACAGAAACAAATGTATGCAGATTTGAGCTAATATTGGCTACTCCCATAAAAGCACAATAAACTGGTCGACCTGGTTTGCCCTCACATGTGAGAAAACATTGCCTTTATCTAGGCTATCTAGTTTCTCTGAGTCAACTTCAAGATGGAACCACTGCGTTGAGACAGTGATGACTGACCAAGGCCCATGCACGCACTTAGTCAAACAACAGCAGTCCACAAAGGATAAACATCCCCCTGCCCCACTCAGATTAAGCTCTGCTTTATTTGGTCATAATCTCTGACTGACCCTGGTTGCTCTTTTCTTCACAAAATCCACCATGTGGAGGGACTTATTCAGGGAAGGGGGCAGAGGACTCATCTGGCACCGGGCAAGGGCACCGACCGTCCTGCCGAAGTCGGCCGTGTGGCAACACCGCGCCTTCCACCGGAACCAAAACCACGACCCGCTGAGGGGTTCAACACACTGAACAATCTCCATAAAGAAGGCTTCGCCATTGTAAACCAAGCCATGTGCGTTCCCACTCGAATGAAAGAGCTACTAAAAAAGAATCACAAACTCCTTTTATTCAGCTATAACCGTTCTCAAAGAAAAGTCACCAATGAAAGATTATACCACATCCACATAGGTAACGACTGACAGGACTTGACAACGTCGCACAACAGGTTTATCCTGATGGGATCAATGTGGGACAAAGCATTTGGAAAGTGGTACTACATGCCAATCAATGTGACTACATAAAGCAAGAGGCTGTGTATACAAAGCAAATGACTGTAGGGTTGGGTTTATTTGTGTCTAACAAAACGACCTCACAACCAAGAGATGAAGAAAAGAAAAACTACCCTAAACAGACCCTAGCCATCTCCCTTGTCTTTGTGTATGTGTATATGTATATATCTGTATGAACTCCGTGTGTGTGTATGTACTCTGTACATGCTGTGTGTGTACATAATTATATATATTATGTGTGTGTGATTATATATATGTGTGTGTATGCGTGCGTGTGAATGTGTTAGAGAGAGAGGTTCAGTGGCTGTGTGTGTGCGCGTGCGTATGTGTCAGAGAGAAGTTCAGTGTGTGCGTGTGCGTTATTTTGGGCACAGCTGAAGGTATGCCTTAGGAATGCCTGGCGTGTCACACTTTGGCCCATCATTGCTAGTCGACGCCTGTTGAATTGTCTTTCACAAACGTCAAGACAACCTCCCGTTTTGCCGGACGTTGAGTTTAATTTGTTGCCATTCTCAATCCAAATGACACCTAACCATTGCCTTACCATTGGAGGTCCAATACTACTACAAAAAAATAGAAGAATAAAAGAATGACCCTCCCTACCTCCCGGGAGTTTTCACACAGAGAGAGGGGGAGAGCAAGCCAGTGCCCAGACCACAGTGTCCAGGGGCCAGTGCCCAGACCACAGTGTCCAGGGGCCAGTGCGCAGACCACAGTGTCCAGGGGCCAGTGCGTGGCGGCAGGGAGGGGGGTTTCCGTTCTCAGAGATAAGGCCGGTGGGCCGACCTATGCAGATGATTAAATGTTGGACTCACTGGAGCCGCATTGTTGAAGGAAAACGAGATTCATTCGCCGTGCGGCTTGCCCAAACACATTCGCCTTAACTGGCAATGCCACAACTGAAGCAATTACCCAGGTAATTAACCTTTCCCTGGGCCTGGCGGGTGGTGCGGGCTGAGAGGGGGATCCGGAACACAGAGCGAGGCGGGCTGGAGGACTCCTTTTAGCCCCCGCCCCGAAATCTCCATCTATCTGTCTGTCTGTCTCACGGAAAAATGATGAATGGCTGTGGAACCAAACTCCCTGCACGACAGCCGAACGCCTGTCCACGGGCTTCCAGAATGTTTTAAGAGGCCATTTTTCCCCCTCTACACAGCATTGCTGACCGGGCATGAGGTTCCCAGGCAATATTTGTCTAGCCCCAAACACCAAGGAGGTCAGATCCAGAATAATTTTCGCAAGTACAACAATTACAAAATGGACATTTCAAGCCAACTTCCATTATCCACGGCAAATTCCGCGATACAAAATCGCTTCTCTGGGATTCCTCTGAGCTATTCAAAAAATACCTGCTGTAGTTCCATGTGCTGATTCTCCTCATACACTTCAGAGAGGAAAACTCTAAAAACTGTGATATAAACTCCCATAACAGCAGCTTTTCAGCTATGACAACTTCCTGCTTTTCTCGAGTTTGTCAGTTCACATTCCTAGAAGATCAAGTCATGTAGGACACACTCCACTGACTTATTTACTTAAAGTGTGTGTGGGACTCGGAAAAAGAAAACGGAAAAAAAAGTAGGGATGATTCAGACTTCTAAGAAAAAAAAAGCAGATACACTTTAATGTAATCATCAAGAAACACACACACACACACACACACACACACACACACACACACACACCTTCCTCTAAGAGAAGGTTTATTGCGACGCGAGGGTTTCTTTGAATTCAATGTAGGTCAGGAACGGTGGCGAAATGAATGGAAAGACTGATTTCTCAGAGCGACCCGACAGGCAGCGCAGTGTCATCTCTCTGTTCCCCTGACCTTTACAGTCAGGTATTTCAATTTCTCTGCGCCGTGTTTGTGCTAACACAATTATACCAGACTAATGAACAGTCTGCATAGATAAAGTGCTATAATATTCACTTCCGTTTAGCATTTAAATTTTCTTAAAGGCTACATTTGCATCTTTAATATAAATGAAATTCCCCAATTAAAATACAGATGGCTGCTTCCATTTGCATAGAAAAAAAATCTACATGATTTCCTTCAAATGTGTAGATATACTCATATTTTAATAAGAGTATTCAGTCTGTAATACCGTCCCACTGGAACAACCTTACCATTCCATGGCTTTAGACATGGGCGAAGGCTGATCAACTCTGATTCCTTGAGGCCAAACAAAGGCAGTCACACCCTTGTTGGCCGTCTGGTTCAACAGTCCAGGAATGTTCTGGAACAGTGAGGGATGGAAGCCGGAGGGGCAGATGTTGCCACAGATCGAGCGCAGGCCTAGCTGATTATTTGGACGGGAGCTCGGGCCAAAAGGCAGTAAACGTAGAGCGGCGTGCCGGTGGCCCGTGAGGCGACCGAGAGCAAACTATTCCAGCCATTACTTGCTGGTGCCCCGGGAAGAAGTCACAGTCACGTACGTGCTGGACCCTGCGCCTACTGGACCCTGCGCATGCTGGTGCTGGACCCTGCGCCTACTGGTGCTGGTGCTGGACCCTGTGCCTACTGGTGCTGGACCTGCTACATGTTAGCGGGAGAGGGCGAAAGGCCACAGGCGGAGTAGCCTTCGTCACCCTCCAGGAATGGAAAGACTTTCTTGCTTTTCCTGTTCCGCCAGCGAGGCGCTTTTGAGCCGCCCCCAGGGGCACGCGCCACACATTGGGCGTCACTGATGATTAAACAGGAAAAGGAACCGCTTTGAACAACACAACCGGGGTGAAGGCGGGGGCGACGGGTCCTCCTTAGCCCCGGGTAACTACCCTGTCGACGGGCCAGGACTGACCAGGCCCAGTCTCGGGAGGAGCTCCACAGGCTTGCTGCGTCTGTGCCGAAGGATCCCACTTCCCACCGAGTCAGTCAATTCACCTCCTGAGGGACAGCGCTAAGCCAGCAGTCTTTTTTGTTGGGAGTATAAACAGGGGAGGACAGTCATTGTTACAGGCCTGTTGTCTTTTCCTGTATTACAGGTCGCTTGGCTAATCCATGGGACGGCGCGCCTTAAGTTAGACAATGAGTCCTACAAAAGATGGAAATAAGAGGTGAATCTACAACAGCTGGGGCACACGTACCGACCACTTACTGAGGCACGCACACAGTTCACACTCACACACACACACTCACAGTTCACACACACACACACACAGTGTCAACTTTACCATGCTCACATGCATACAGCTCATGTATAAACCAAAAACGTTTCGCAGTCCATAAACACACAAATATACACACATAAAAACAATGTATTCATTCATGCGCACACATGCACAGTGTTCATATATGCATATAATTCGGCTGTAGACAAACATGCACACTGGTCATCCAAACAAACTCTTCAGACAGGCACAAACGGGGCACTCATTATTTTATACGTGCATACACACTAGTTCGTTCGTACAACATCATGGACACCCGTAAGCACAGGGAAGCTCGTTTCACAGAGAGAAAGCCCAAAACTGCACAGCTTTCTACAGACAGGAGCAACGCGGCCAGCCTAGGGCCCTCGGAGCGATTCGCAGACAGGGAAATTTTCAGGAAGTGGCCTTACGCGGCTATCCCAGCAGTAGGTTTCCATACTGGCGTCCGGTGTGGCTCACTCAGCTCGCCCGCTACCCCTCAGACTTACAGTCTGGAGGACATCAATAATGGACTGTGGCCTAATGAAGGCAGCATTTTAACACGTTCGCAATGGAGCCGGTCCCATCCACAGTAATGAAGAAAAGTTCCTTCTCCATTAGCGCCGTCTGACAGATTCATTTGCCTTTTTTCTGTCCCTGCACATACAGAGGTCTGTCAGCTGGGAGCCTGAAGGGAGAGTCTGAGGAACCATGCCTGTGCGTGTGTCTCTGTGTGTCTTATCAGAATCTCTTTTACATTCACTCAGAGCTCCACAAACCCAGGGGGCCAGTGAGGGTGTCAGTCATCGGCAGGTGCACCGCTACACACACACACACACACACACACACACACACACACACACACACACACACACACACACACAACTTGAAGCGCTCCATCACTACAACAAAACAAACCACCCCACAAGCTTGTGGCAAAGGGCTAAGCAAACAGCCGTAAACTGTAACTGTCCGTAGACATTTCAGATAGGAGACATGCGAGCGAACGCATCAGTTAGCAGGCCAGTATTGTACAAATGTGCTCACCAAGTGCATTACTCTGGGCCAGTTATAGACAACATTAGCACAAACATTTCCAAAACATTGTTGGCCTTTGTGGCAGGATATCAAAAGGGCCACCGTGGGGATCTGAGGAGGCCTCAGGGAAACACGCGCATGGTCAGTCAGTCAGTCAGTCGCTCCCTCACTATCAAGCCACATCTCACACTCACACACACACATACTTCAACAGGAGGATGGTCTGGGTCAACCAGTGTCACACCACCCAACCCTGGCACACAAACACACAGCGTATGACTGCGCAATACCTTTCATTCGAGCTCCACCTAAACCTCTGTGTAATTGTGTAAGCATGCCAACATCACCAAGAGAAAAAGCTAGCCCCCCACCCCCACCCCACTGTAACTAAAAAAAACTCAACTCTCAAAACAAAAAATGCATTGACAGACAAGGGCATTCGAAACAACTGCCGAGATTGAGAAGGGTTTAATTAAAAGAATGGTTCCTACGACAGTTCTGCTCAGGAACACACACGCACAATAAAAATCCTACACATTTTCCAACAAGGACTACATCACTTCAGATCTGCTTGCCAGTTCCTTTTCTCTCGTTCCCAACGGAGAAAGCAAAGACATCCAAGCTCGAAACACATGCGAACATCTCGCTTCCAGAAACACTCTGTGGCTCATCGACATAGAATCATAACCGCGCGAGGACAAAACCATAAACGTGGCCCGCGTCATACAATCACCCGGTCCGGTTTGGCACTTTGATTACCTGGTGAAGGCGCAACGCTTCAACATGACTCACACCCCGCCCGTTTCCTACCATTATTAGGCAGTTTCGGTCTGCTCAATAAGCCAGGGGAGCAGTTTGCCCCCCCTTGTTGGGGCATAAGCCTTATAACTTTTTACCAGCTTGGTTAACATGAATGGTTGAAACCAGACGCATTGTGAGCAGCACACTGGATGATTTAAAAACAAAACAAAAAGACTACCTCAGGATTGTGGGTAGCAAGGCGAAGTACAGGAGTGTGGAGTGAAACCAACAAGGTGAGTGGAGCCCTGAAGCGTTCCCCTTCAGGGCTGCGAGACTCAAGGAGGAACGTGCGGAAGTCCCATAACTGCCGCTAATGTAACTGTACAGCAGCCGAAGCGCCAATTGTCGCGCGTTCGCTGTTTCGAGGCAAACAGGCACTACAGGCATGGCGGCAGCGCCTGCCAAACTTCGAAGATCTTGCGGTGAGAGCTGGAGCTTTGACAAAACGGCATGAATCATCTTGGAGGGTCCCGGGGGCGAGTCGACCCAAAAAACAAAGATAGAAAAAGGGAAAAAAAATTTAAAAAATAAGGCGCTTTCTCAATTGTGCAGGGAGTTGTAGGATAACCATTCCACTCCCAGCAAGAGATCAATATACTCTTTCACAGCTTTTAATAGGGTATTAATTAGAAGATTACCGCAAAACAGGCTCTCGCGCCTTTCTTTCCCTGTCAAACGCAAGGAAGCGGGGATTTAGATGAACAACACGGGCGGAGAGGCAGGGGTGAGGAGGAGTTTGGGGGAGGGCCACGAGTGTGCTTAAGCCAGAACCAACAGCGGTACAGGCCCGCCAGCCCAGAGTGCGCACGGCAGGTTTGGCGTGTTACAAAGCCGCGAGAGAGGACAGAGTGCCGAGGCCCGCACAGTCACGCCAATTAGCCCCCCCATGCTCGCTTCACATGTCACCGGGGGTCCCGGGTAAACCTTAAAGAGGGAGGAGATCAGATGGAGAACATGTAGAACCCTTTGTTGGGATGAATAATTAAAACGCGTATTTTTCGAAGCTCCAGGAAGCGAATGGGAGTGGGTCGCTCTGCCGGAGACCTTGAACCTCACGCTGTATGCCATGGGACCCCAATAACATCACCAGCTACACACTCCCTGGGTAAGCTTCTACTCTGTACCCTGCTATTTATTAGTCTCGCTGACAGATAAGGTAAGTCAAGCCGTCACCAGAAGTTCCGGCATAACGAGAACAGTAATACCCCTTGTATGGTAACACCATAACAACCCCAGAGAAATGCAAAGAAACTATATCAATAAGCAAGCCGGTGCGCTCGTTTTCTTCTCGGGAAAAAAGAGGTAAACTGGCAGTCTGCCGAGGACACGAGGAAGGAGAGCGCACACCCCAGACTTCATTTACAGGTTTTCCTTTCCTAACTCAAAGAGAGATACTGTGCCAAACAAACCCCACCTAGAGTGTGCAAATAACTCCTCACTCTCACAGCTTTTGCAACATCCTCACCCCATGTGGAGTACCCACTCTCACACACACACACACAAATACATAACAATCACTCACACACACACAAATACATAACAATCACACACACACACACAGACACACACAAATACATAACAATCACACACACAAATACATATCACTCACACTCACAAACGCGCACATAACAATCACTCACACACACAAATACATAACAATCACTCACACACACACAAAAATACATATCTCACACACACACACACACATACATAACAATCACACACACACACACACACACACACAAATACATAATCACACACACACAATAATCACTCAGAAACACACTTATAGACAGAACTCTTCGAGAACAGTTCATCGGTCTGAACTGCGTACGTCACAGGACCGCTCAGGTGCTGCGATCTTAGGCACACTGACCGTGCCGCTACCCATCTGCTCGACTGAGCCCGGGCCTGCACAGAGAGCCGTTACTTCAGTAAAGTGCTTACACGGGAGATAAGCTACGTTCCTGACACCATGTGGGGGGGGAAAGCCTGCCGTATGCCTGAGACCCAGTCCTGCGTTATTTATGGTGCAAGACAGTGCGGACAGACAGAGACAGAGAGACGGAGAGACGGAGAGACGGAGATGAAGGGGCTCCGCAGGGGTGAGTGTTGTGGCATGGATGCACACCAGCCCTGCAAACAAAAGTGCTGTGCCACGGTCAGCAGGGAACCACTAGCTCCGAGGGAGGCCTTCCTCACAGCCCTGATCGTGACCGGCAGTGTCACTGCACCATATAACTGACAGATCACCAATTTTCCACTGTGCAAGCAACATGCAATGCCTCCAGCATGATCCAAGGCTGATCTCCAATCAAGGGCCATGTGGCCAATCAGAAAGGCCCAACATAATATTGAAGTAAATAATCACATTTCTATATTTTACTTAACCAGATTAATAGCACTATGAACTAGCTGCAGAAAAAGCTAAAATTGACAATTATTAATTTCTTCTTAGAGTACCATATTATTCTCCGGTAGCAGCTCTCAGACAAATTAGTGCTTCTTGACCTTAGTGTTGCCTTTGAAATTATTGACCACCCGATCTCTCTGAACAGGCTTGAAAGCGATATTGGCATCATGGGAAGCGCTCTATCCTGGTTTAAGTGATATCTAAAAGATTTCAATTTTGTGCAAATAAATGATGACCTTTCTGATTTAACTGAAGTTAGATGTGGTGCCCCACAGGGTTCCGTCTTAGGTTCCTTATTCTTCAACCTGTACGTCTAACCACTAGATGATTTCATCCATAAACATGGGATTGATTTCCACCGCTATGCAGACGACACACAGTTCTATCACCAACCGAGGGCCTGCATTTTTGCCAAGCTAGAATCTTGCCTTGAGGAAATAAAACACTGGATGACATCTAACTTTCAGCCATTAAAATTCTGGGAAAACTGAAATGATAAGTCCTAGGCCCTAAAAAAAAATCACTGTAACAGCATGACAAATTATACGATGAGTTTTGATGGCCATTAACTGCCTCCCAATCTGCTAATCTAAGACCTTGAGGTAACCATTGATCCAAATCTCTCATTTGAATACCATGTTAAAATATAACAAGAGCAGCGTTTTTTTCATCTTAGAACTACAGCTAAAACCTGGACTTTTCTGTCTACAAAAATATATATCCATGCATTACTCACCTGTAGACTAGGATTTTGTTTGCCCTTTTTTCAGGCAGCCCACAGACTGTGACAAAACCGTAACAACTTGCAAGGATCTAGGAACTCAGCCAAAGCCAAAAACAATTATAACCAGTCTTAGCATCACTTCACTGGTTACCCACAGAGCGCTGAGCAGATTTCAAGGTGTTACTTCTTACTTTCAAGGCATTACATGCCTTTGTATTTTAAAGACCTTCTAGTCCTCTACAACCCTCAGATTACTTCACCACCAAGAGGCTGGCTAGTTGACTGTCCCAAGAGTAGCAAAGACTAAATCTAGTGGTAGAGCCTTCTCATACAGAGACCCTCTACTATGGAATAGCTCCTCAAATTCTGTCAGGGAATCTCAAGACTCAATCTCAAAAACCGGATTAAAAACTCTGTTCGGTTTATTCTTTAGCCACCTTGGGTATGGAGAAAGGGGGCAGAACTTGGCCATAGAATCCTCAGGTCAAGAGAGCATTCCTCATTGTCCCTTCTCTATTAGTAGGCCCTCCTCCATTGGTCTGAGCCTGCTCTTAGACATCAGAAGAACATCAGAATCACGTTCACAAACCTTTCCCTTTGCATCTCACCACATTTTTGCTTTTGTATGTTGCCATATTCTTGGCAAGGCTAAAAAATGTCTCAACACACTAACCCCCCGCCCCCAACTGAGCATATTTTGCTTTTCTTGGTTCTTCTTCCTCCCTCTCTCCCTGGCATGGGGAGATGAGCTGTGGCCAATCCAAAGAAGGGTATAATCTCCAGTGTAGCCCAGGCAGGAGGAAACAGGAACCAAGAACCAACCACCTGTAGTGCAAGGTTGGCAGCCCCGCCAACCTCAACTCAGCTCAGCTCAGCTCCTCACCGGTTACGTCAATATTCATTTTGTTTATTCTGTACGTGTCTACCATTATGCCATTTTCCAGGAGTTCTCTCGACTGCCTCTGGAGTCAGGGAATTGTTTTCCAGTTTGTCGTGTTCCAGTATTACCCGGGTTTTCCAGAAAATGTCATCTGATCAGAGATGTGTGACAAATTCTATTAGTAAAAATGCGCTATAACAGATCAAATTTGATTAATTTCACATTCACAGAATTTATTAAACCAAAATGTGGTGGATTTGGCGGTAAGGTGTTCAAATGTCTGATCTACTTTTCCCCCCACGGTAGAGGTTAGAGAGCATTTTAATTTTCCTCCCTGATCTGGGTGCCCTTTCGCAGTGATTCTGACATCAAAATGGTACATTTAAAAGCAGCTCTCTCTTCAAAAGAAGGCATTTCAAAGGACTGTTACATGCAAAATACAAAAATAACTACTGAGAGTTATTCATATTGATTCTGCATTCAACAAAACGTCCATAATCGCACCAAGCTCCTGAATTCTCGCCCCTGGGGCAATAATTTACTCAAGGACCTAGGCCTAGGCCCCCAACCCATAGCAGTTTCCGCACCGTCACGTCATTTTGGCCCTCTAAAACCTCACGGTGTGTTGACGTGATCGGCTTTGCCTTCGCACACGTCGACTTTTGGCATCGAGGTCTGGAACAGCAGCTGGCAACTCTGTCCTCCGAGCCCACGAACTTCCGCTTTCCCTCTGACGCTGACTGGCCAGGGAATTCCCTGGAAACCGAAAAGGCAGGGAGAGGCTTGGTGCCTCCACCTCTCACCACGCTCGTCCAATTCCCCGGCACAAATGGCCATTAAAAGTTTGTCGTTGTTTTTTAATACAGGAGGGGGGAGGGTGGTCGGGGAGTGGTGAATCAGCATGTGAACCAGTCACTCCAGTTAATAAGGAAACACAAATACTGTGGTGTGAAGTAGTCTGAAAATGGTTGGAGTTTGGGTTCACTTTAGATCTTGTCTTAGGCTCCTGCTGGAGAACAGCGGTGAAATAAACACCATGGTATGATGCACAATTGAGAACTATTGTTTATGTGGAGTGAGATAATCAAGGGATGGCTGCCAGCACTGCAGCGCTAGTCCCAGGGGCTTGGCTTTGCAAGGGAAAGCACAACAATGAAGGAGTCTTGACCACAGGGTTAAACACACAGAATGGGAAAGTGGCAATTAAGAGGGCTGGAGCCAGGGGGAGTATCTGGGTGCTAGTAAAAACATGCGTCGCAACAGGAAGGAGCCAGGGAAGGCAGACAAAAAAGGGGGGGGGGGGGGGGATGTTTTCAAACCACTTTACGTCCTCTTGCGATGGGAGGGAGTGTGTGGCCACTTCCACAAACATACGAGGGGGATAAATTTTTGTGAATTGTTAGGAAAGTGGTTAAAAAA
>JAOYSI010055322.1:0-59956 GCA_025775065.1 Hiodon alosoides
GTCTTTTTGTTAAAGCGGTGTCTGAGTCTATGCTTGAACCCAGCAGAGTAGTAGCACTCCGACAAAACGCTACAATACTAAAAGAAAGTTGTTAAAGAAAATTAAAATTGACATTGTAGAAAACAAACAAACAAAAAAGGAAAGGCTAAGCCCAGAACCAAACCACATTATAACCAAATCTGCCTACTTGAAGGACACACAGGTCAAGTTATCATGTATGAAATGGAGGTATTCCTCCAATTTAATGTGTAGTTCAGGAATCAGCTCAGTAGAGGGCCCTGTTAGCCTAGTGTAATTAGCAATGCGCAGGTTCTCTTTTTAGCTGACCGAAACTGTCCGTGGTTGTTATTATTTGGAGAAAAAGCCACAGCATGAAATATGATACCAGTGGTGTCTCAGTGTTCTTTATAAGTGAAAAAAATCACAGAAATAATGCCTGAATAACTGTACTTTTACTTTTCTTTCTCTTTTTTAAAAAAGTATTATAATGATTATTGGAGTATCAATACAACTGTATTACCCATTAAATATTCAACTATTTGACAATAGTAAGAGCTTTCCTCAATGTCCTAGGCCAATATTGCTCTACACTGTTGTGAGAGACGAATTAATTACTACAAAAAGCATTTGATTGTCCCTTTTATTTAATATTCGGTTTTGCTTTTGCTGATAACATTCAATGTCACAAATATGCAAAAATGCTGAAAATCAGACAGGGGGCAATTTTTTTCCCCCCCAGTACTGAAAATTCAAATTGACATTTAAACTGTAATGTCAAGGGCAGTTTTATAGAGAAAATCTAAAAACTGGCCCGATGTTGAACCTTGCAGTACACTTCATTCAAGATTAACAAATCTAGAATATTTTATATTATAGATATGTCAACAACATCTAATGCTTTAGGTAGAGATGGCACCTGTAAGTTTGCTGATCAGATGTGGCTGTCACAATGTTGCTGATCTTCATTAATGCTGTGGTAGTGGGACCTAATGATTAGGTCTAAAACAAGATTTATATGATAATATCATGTCAGAGTGATTAAGGTTCTTAAATGCATACTGTAATTTTTTTTTTCCCTAAAGATTTTCAGCCATTGTATAAAGAACTTTCCTACCAATGATCACTCAACAGGGGAGAAATGTGAAAGCAGCTTGAATGGTTTATAGGTGCAGGTCAGTGGTAATGTAATAGTGTCCTCATTAAGGACATTTCTGGGAACTTAAGGAAACTGAAAGCTTCCAGGTAGGAGGGCCAGAGGTAAACGCTAACAGCAACAAAATTCCCTAGCAAATGGGTGTAAAAACAGTCCCTCCACTGATGCACTGGGGTAGCCTGACATATTATAACATAACTTATTAATATATGCTATTCCTAAGTACTCGTTTAGCAGAGATGGAAGGATGTTGGCAGCCCATACCGAGGCACAAATCTGTGTCTGTGCAAGTGGTGACAACACTCAGTTTAGGGTAGCTACAAACTTTACTGTTTAGCTTGCTCAGAACACACACTGGTATTTATTGAAATATCTAGCTGTATAAATGGGTTAAGTGTAACATTTTACGTTAGTTGCTTGAGCACAACCAATCAGAAGCACTGGAAAATATTTAGATCTTTAAAAACATATCATAACATATTATAAATCTGAAAGATATTAGCAGTTTAGAAAAAAAGGCTCTGATCACAGGAGAGGAAAAAGTTACACACAACAACAAGTGAGATAGAAAAATATTCTGCTAAATGGGACTGTGGCACCAAAAAGTCCCTACAAAGGGCCACTGGACACAATTCACTTGCTAATGGTATTTCATCCCTAACCAAAAACATCCTTTCATCCTTACGCAGGAGCTAATTATATACTTTCAGAGATGTCAATAATTAAAGGCATTTAGTTATTTTAAGTCACCTCCAGATCAGCTCAGTACAAACATGCATGTTATTCTAAGTTTTTCAGTTTTCATTTAAATATAAAATAAAACAAAAGGAAACTGTGGCTTAGTGAGTTGCCGTGCCACACCAGGGTTCTTTCTACTGCATTTCTACTGCCTAAATAAAATTCATGAAACCACTAGAAGAAGATTAAACCAAATTTGACAATTTTGACAATATAGAAAAATGATTAAACAATCATCCTTTCACCTGAACAAATGGGAGCTGAGTTTTGAATTTGTAGTTCTGTTTTGTTCATTTAACAATGCAGAAAGATATGGTCACATGTTCAACACCCTACATTTCTCTATACAAGTGGGATTCTCACACACAAAAATCACAAAGCACTATTACCACTCTCCTCCAGTCCCATTTTCTCGCATCAATGTCTCCTGCCTTACTTGTTCTCCTCTGCATAGTTCTTGAAGTCCAATTCTGCAACTTCCAGCTCCAGTGCCTGCTTGTTGTCCAGGGTTTGGCAGACAGCATCACTTGAGTGGATCCCCATCTCTGGATGATGTACTTCTATGAGAAGCTCATAGATAAGTACCCCGACAAGAGCCCCCAAAGTAGGGGCGATCACAGGCACCCACCACCACCCCCCTCCTGCCCTGCAGGAAAATAAAAAAAGAGAATATGCCTTCAGTCTGCTTTCAGTATTAATATTCAAGCATCACTGTCCGTCAGAAATATCCGTTTCAACACATCACCCACTTTCTTGGTGTGGCTGGATAGATTTAAAATAGCACGAATAATGTGGAAAAATATCTAATTGATTCAATTGAGTGCTTGCAGGAGCAGTACTAACTGCCTTACCTGAATACTTCAACACCCCAGCCGGCAATGTAGGTGAAGACTCTGGGCCCCAGGTCACGGGCAGGGTTGAGGGGGTACCCACAGTTGGAGCCCATGGACAGACCAATCGCCAAAACCACAAAGCCAACCAGAAGTGGCTGCAGCCCAGGAGAAGCAGGGCAGTTTCGGCCGTCACTCAAGGCCAAGATACACACCAGCAACACAGCTGTGCCGATGACCTGAGAGACCAGGTTAATGTAAAGCAACAAATCAAAATTTTATCACTGCCACCATAACCGTTTGCCTACTGAGAGGTACACCGTAGTGACACAGAGTGCAGACTGTCCCCTATGAGCTAGAATTTGCAGCTTTAAATCAAGCTCATGTCATTCATTGATAGTGACTAGTGGCGCAAAATTTGCAGGGCTCATTGTTAATGAGTTTACCGGGAGCCTACAGGTTGCCAATACCATCTAGAGAGACATGCCTCTCATGCGGGCTGTTTAGCCTGCAGCATGTAAAAGACACGGGATGCTCCAAGGAAACTGGGAGTGAAGGAAACTGGCCATACTTCCCTCCACATGAGTAATAGCAGCATTCAAGGCAACAAACTGTAATGCATTAGCACAATGTGCGAGAAGATTCCTTCTCCTGAACACAGGTGATCTAACCAAGCATGATCTCTCACCTGGTCCAGAAAGCCACTCCACAGTGGAAGGTCAGCTGCAGGGTAGGTGGAGAAGATGCCAGCTGTGGCCTTGGACCCAGTCACAGTGAGTTGCCCACTGCAATAGCGCAGGATGGCATCTATACACAGATCATCAACTTTGTATATTGGCTGGATAGCATCTACACACAGAGCATAAGCTATGCATATTGGCATGATGGAATATACAAACAGTATGTTTATATTTATAGTCTTCGTAGATTTTAATCCCAAAACCACGATTTACTTCTCTGTTGTTTTGATCTTGCATTACATAACAAAAATTGTCATCATCAATTGTATAAGAATGGATTTTTTTTACCATAGTACTGCAGAGAAATGGTGGCTGCACCGAGGAAGGCCCCCAGAAACTGGGAGAAGATGTAGAAAGGCAGGCGTCTCCATGGCTGCCTGCCCAGAACACACAGACTGAGGGACACTGTGGGATTTAGATGAGCCCCTAAAAGAGTGCATATTTAACAACCTTAATCACATACATACGTGTCACATAATACAAATAATCAGCAAACGTGTGTACAAAGCTATCTTACGTAATAAATAAAGAATAAATATTCATTAACCAATATACACAAATTCCCACCTGAAACACCTTGTGAAACGTAGACACCAAAGGTGGTCCCCAAAGCAAAACCCAAGTTGATTGACAGGTATTGTCCCTTGGTGTTCTCAGAGGTCGTCACCTGGGCAACAGCACCACAGCCAAACAGCTGCAGTGTTGTATCACAACAGCTCAGTCAGCAATATGCCACACAACTGTGATCCTTAGTTGAATAGCCAGCCTATTGTCTTCTGGCAAGAGACCAGTTAATCTTCCATATTATATGCGCGTGTCTATTTTTCACAAGCAATTTTCATTTGGCACAAGCAGATCTTACATTAACCTGCTGAATCAGTCTTCCTCTCCCACTACCCCTTTGTTTTCAGGTTCAAAGTCTATCAAAATCTATTTTTAGTCCGTTCACAAATTTTATGCCCACTGGAGCTGAATCTTTTGTCATATATGTGTATTGCCAGGAGTGAAGGTGGGCAAGATATATCAACAGGATGATATAACAGAATGCAACCAGTTTCATTACTCAAGAATTAAAGAAGATTGATAAAGGAGCAGCAAAAAGAGAGGAAGGACAGCACTGAGACAAGAACTGCCTCTGCCTGCTCCTGAGGGGCATTCCATGGTTCGTTACTGCTGACCATTTGAAGCATTTAAAGCCAGGAGACATTTCAGTTTTGCAGGTGATCTTAGGGAGAATGCATTTCTGTTGTTTGCCATTTTAAAGTATCAATGCAATTATGAAAATGATTCCGGCTTCTTTGACATGCACTTTGAATGATTTCGAATGGCAGATAAGATAAGAACTGGATGTTTTTTCAAATACCCTTCTGGAGCATAATGTTCACACGGATGGGAATAAATGGTGTTTGAATCATAGTTATGTTGTATAGAACTTTGATAGCTAGGTGTTCAGAAAGAAGCAAAGGCAAGCAAGAGAAGAGCTAGTCATCACTGGGACCAGACGCACACCAATAAATACTTACCATCATGATATAGACACCGAGGCACTCGGCAAAGCATTCCCTGATCAAGGTGCTCCTGATCCTACAGCTCCTCAACAATCTCTCCATTACTAGAATAAAACCAAGCAGTGCTAAACCAAGTGCTAACCCTGTCAAGTTCAGTGCAGTTAGACTGGGTGCCAAAATAATACGTCAGTATTTACAGGGCTGAGTACGAGGCGTGGCAGTTCTTAGGGCTCTCCATTTCCTTAGTCGTCCCTGTGTTTTGTAATGTTTTGTAATAATTTGTGATTCCTAATACCTGGGGAACGAGAGATTCTTAATTTGATGCAATTGTAGTTATTTTATACAGAAAAAAGATTTTATGTTATGTTATCTGGCTAACCTAATCTTTAAAGGGAGGTTAATTTATTAAGGACTATTGTGACTTTGTTATTAACAGAGAAGAGAGAGCTTCTACACTTAATTTTTTCTTTAGATGGCAGATTTACTTTTGAGAGCTCTTGACATTGGTTGGCAGACCTCCTCTGAGAAAAGAATGTTTTTTTGTTTGCACCTTTGCTAATGCAAGATATACATTTGTAAAGCATTTATGTACCCACCATCAAAAGTAGTGTTGCGGTTGTGCTACAGCTACACACAATCAACAAACATCAAAGAGCAATTAAGCCTTTTCTCTTGAAAAGTATTAGAACTATACCTCAACAAATAAAGAATAAGTAACAAATAATGTCTACTGTTAGTAAAAACCCACACAATTCATATGCTAATTTATCATTTTTTAATCAAATCAAAAACAAAATTTATAAACAGTCAAAAATCCTTACATAATGTATATATTAATATAATTGATTTAATTCAAATTTACAAGAATAAAATTTTTCCACTAACTCAATCAATCATGGACAAACTCGGTACATGCCACCAATTTTCCCGTATGTGTTGTTTAAATAAATTCTTCCAAATGGTTAAGCCGTAACGATGTAATACGCATGTAATGCACCAAAGTTCAAAAACCATATACTCTTAATCTATGGTGCTGTAAGCCAGTGAAACAGCTCCAGTCACGCTGGATGTTCATTCCAGCAAAAAAAAACTTAAGTGATGGGAAACAGAAGGGTGTTATGAGTCTTCAAAAGTTTAGATTAGATCCCAGCCTAAGTTTTCAGTCCTGGTAAAAAATTTCAAAAATAAAATAAAGCATGTTCTGAATGCCAAAGGGCTCTTTCTCAGCCCCTGAACCCACCAAAAAGCTTAGAGAAAATGGAGAGGTCATCCTGCATGCCAATGGATGGAGGATAAACACCTGGAAAATAAAATAAATACTGTGAAACTGCAACTCACAATTGTCAAGGTGGACAGACTAATGTATTAGGGAATTTTATATAATGAATTATAACCGTGTGAAGGGGGTCCAGACTGGTCTTGAGGGCCCCCAGAACGTGTTACTGTCGTCTCCTCGTTCCCCTGGCTGTCTCTGACTGTGCGCCTCTCCTCCACAGTCTGAGACAGAAGCACAGAACACACATGTGGTTAACAAGAATCTCAACAGTAGTAACCAACCGATTTTCATTGAAATAATTTACCTACCCCATCTGGTGCCACAACTTTGGTGACAGTGACTGACTGGAAAAAAGAATGCGTCTTAGCCTTGTTAGCTGGTGTTGGAGTCAGAATTTGGTCAAGACCCTCTGAGGTGACTCGTGAGTCCAAATCTTGGGACGAGAGAAATGCCACGGGTGGGTACATTTTTCAACCATACAAAAAGAAAAATCTAAGAAAAAAAACATACACAATCAAGGGTTTCCACAATGCACCACATTTAACAGCTAATAGAAAGACAACCAATTCAAACCTCTGTCCTCTCTGGTCATATCTGCTTCCTCTCCCCTTGCTGGCCATCCTTTCCACAAGTCCCTGAACTGATCAACAGGAAACAAACGAAAGGAACAGAGGACGAGATGATGATGGTGGGGAAAACAGAGGGTACACAAAAGTATAGTGCGCTTATGCGAATAAATAATGAAAATAGTTGAAGGCTGATGGTATTTACCTTAGAAAATGGGCGGCTGGGAGACAAAGAGTGAGGAAAGGGTGAGGTCCCATCGTATTTTGGAGTCCCTGGAGCACCAGATGGGGGTGTACCTCCAGGGGATTTTAACATGTAGTCCCTGAGAGAGTTCCCACTTGCTTCACCACCACCTTGCATCAAGCGGTCCTGAGGAGGGGGTTGCTCAGTTGCAGAGAACCCTGCAATGGGCAAGGAGGGTAACTGAGGCTCAGAATGAATCACACAATAACCAAAGACTTAATTACACAACACACAAACGCAAGCAAGAGGACGGGTGTAGAGTATCCTTAGCTCTCATTGATGAGCTGGTTACATTCACCCACTAGGGAGTGTTGCAACGGGAAGTCCATGACAAGGCCAGACAAAAACCAAGAGAGAACAGTGGAGAAACTCAGGTCAGGGCTAAAGAAAGAGAGAACACAGTACCGAAGTGTCCGAAGCCAGGCTGTCGCTCCCAGGAGCTCAGAGATGAAAATAGTTCCTCCATCTCCTTGAAGACTTGCCCAAACAGCTGCGGCTCCTCTACCCGCATCCCACTGGGGCCAAAGCTAAACCCAAATCTCAGAGCTTCATCAAAGGGGTCCTGCGTCCCTCCCTCATAAGCACCACAACAGTAATCATCATCATTATCATCGTCGTCGTCGTCGTCATCATCGCCACCATCATGGTTCATGCCATTAAAGAAGAGACCCCTGTCAATGGAAATGTATAAATCTTTTAGAATATTCTTTAATATGTTGTTTATGTAATGCCACATTTTAGCCACACATGCCTTGTTAATGGAGAGGTTTACAAAAAACAACAACAAAATAAAAAAGGATGTAAATACTGATCGCTCTGCCTAGCTGGTGACACCAAGGTTTGATTAGTATTAACTCAACAAGATCTATAATGCAGCCCCTTGATTGTTATAATAACACATTGAATTGAACCTGAAATGGATTAGGCCTCTGGTTATATTTAAATTACATTTAAAACAGTTTGTAGTAAAACAAATCAGTACTAAGCCATCTTGGTAAAATGGGCAGCGATGGTACAACAATTATTTTATCTATAACAAAATGACAGTTGTACATTTTGATTGGTTAGATTCGTATGGTTTCTGACTACTGTTGTTTATTATTTTAAAATTCATTATTTCAACATATTATTTAAACAAAAAACAAAAAAGAGTTTAGAAGAGGGGCTAGTGCGGCTGCACCATTGCAAACTAGTCTAACAGCAAAACGTTAAGTAGATGAAACGAGTGAGTAAAAGACTAACACATCATGTAGTTTGGGTTTCAACAGCACGACTGTTGCTTTGCACTCATTGTCGAAGTTCGCTATAAAGCTGGACAGTTTTGTAGAAATACTTTTGTTTTGTTTCTCATCAGAGGCTTCTATGTCCAAATAGCTGCGCATTACCGATTTCAAACTTGGTTTATGTCTTTTAAAATAAATAAAATAGTCCCATTTATGCAACACTGTTAATGTTAGTACCATTGTCGTTTCACTGTTTAATGCTACTCCTCCGTAACTGTAATTCTCAGTGTCGACTTATTAATAGTTGGATTCTGATAATTTCTGATACTTTGGCGTTTATTAAATTAAAATGTGTATCTTCATTTCTGCAATGCATTCCCACTAAATATACGCAGCAGCAGTACAGTATACAATTCTGTATCGTTTACTGGATAGATGTAATACTTTAAACCAAGACGCGGATCTATTAATGGATAATCAGTTTTATGGCAGGCCTAACTATTAAAGCCAACATAGACAGCATTAAACTTTAGAAACGACATAGCCATTAAATTTGCTCCATGTTACTTTGTTTACGATACCAGATAACTAACTTGGTTATGTAAATACGTGTGTTTTCCTATTACCCCTGAAAAGTAAAATAAAATAAAATTTATTCTAGGTTTCTGTAGTGCTACAGGCGAACGTCATTTTACTAACATTGTTATCTAGCAGACGGTGTAACTGCTGACAAGCTGGCCATTTAAATCTACAGTAGTTATTTTGCTAATAATAGCTATTAGCTACAATTAGTTTCCTACCTTCGAAATTTGTCAGGGTAGCTGCTACCTGGCACCCCAAAAAAACCACGAAACAAATCAAAAACGCTCATTTGTGGATTTAATTTCGATCTGAAGTAATGCCAGCCTACCAAAGTCTCCTCGAACTTTCACGAAAACCCCAAAACATACACTGTCGTAAAACCAACGGGGTTACACGGTGGCCCATAAGTGCCAAAACACAACATTAAAATGAATGAAAAAAATCAAGAACACTACAAAATAAAAAAATAGAAAAATAGAAAAATAAATTCACTAACGAAATTAAATCCTCAAAAATACAATAACTTCAAAATAAGAAAATACGGAACACAAAAAATAACAACTGTGACACTGAAAACAAATCAAAATAGAAAACAGAAAAAACAACGGGAAAGTCATTTTCTGTGCAGGAGAACTGTGAGGAAAAAATGCAGAAGCAAGAGGAGTGATTTAATTCTTGTTTTATAGAGCATAGAACCAACTAAAACATAAGAAAACAGCATACCATATATAATATATATATATACACACACACACACACACACACACACACATACACAGACGTGGTCAAATTGGTTGGTTTGCAGATGAAAAAACAAAGCTTTCAAAGAAAAGATCACTATACCTACAGTGAAACATGGAGGAGCTCGGTAATGTTTTGGGGCTGCTTTGCTGTGCCTGGCACAGGGTGCCTTGAATCTCTGCAGGGGCACAATGAAATCTCAAGACTATCAAGGCGTTCTGGAGCGGAATGTACTGCCCAGTGTCAGAAAGCTCGGTCTCAGTTGCAGGTCATGGGTCCTCCAACAGGATAATGACCCAAATACACAGCTAAAAGCACCCAAGAATGGATAAGAAAAAAACATTTGACTGTTCTGAAGTAGCCTTCTATGAATCCTGGTCTGAATCATATCGAACATCTATGGAAAGAGCTGAAACTTGGAGTCTGGAGAAGGCACCCATCAAACCTGAGACAGCTGGAGCAGTGGGCCAAACTACCCTTTAACAGGTGCTGAAGTCTCATTGAGAGCTACAGGAAATGTTTTTTTTGCAGAGATTGCCTCTAAAGAATGTGCTACAAAATATTAGGTCGAGGTTCCCATCATTTTAGTCCATGCCATTTTAATTTGTTTTATTATTTACAATATTATGTTGAAAAACAAAATCAAAAGCAAAGTGAGATTTATATTAAATATGGAATAAACAATGGTGGATGCCAACTGCTTTGTCAGTTTCAAGTTATTTCAGAGGAAATTGTGCATACTTTCAACCAAATTTTGTGCAAATTTGACCACGTCTGCATATACAATACTAGGGTTTACACCAGGACATTTTGAGTACATTTTTTTTTTCAAAAATACAAAAAATATTGAAAGATAATTGGTAAATTCAGTATTACACATTTGCCAAGATGAAAGTTAGTGATTAACAATAAATTGCATAGATAACACATAGTGCTGATTTGCTGTTCAATATTCCATAACTAAGTTAATCGAGAGTCTTATTGGGGATTGGATTAATTAAGCAGGACTATTAATGAACCACACTTGCGTCCTGTCTGCCTAACCCTGTTGGCTACATGATGGCCATTTTAATCTGAGTTCTTCCCACCCCAGAATCCTGCCAAGGGCATGTTTGCACCATTGTGATGGAAGCGACATTAAAATGAATAGCATGTGGCAGGGCCTCATAATGCACTGGACAGGCTCCACATTCTGCCACGTGATTTACTTAGACATTTTTACTCTACTAAATTGAGCTACGTTAACAAAACTAGGGCCAGTGGCGGCGTGATTGTCTTGAGTAATTAGCTGACCCTGTGTGAGACTTAAATCCCCAGCTGGATTTCCTGACAATCACACTGATCACTTCTTGCCTGTCCTTATGACGTACACTCCCAGTAGGATATTTACAGAGTACAGTTCCAGATGGCGAAGGAGGCAAATGAGGGAGAAACCAGAATGGTTCTTTTAAACATCTGTCCTACTGAGAGACCAGATCCCACAGCAGTTTACAACGCCCTTCAACCACTACCTCCTAGTGCCATGGCCAGCATCTCCATGAATAATGATGGATGCAGAAGGGGAAGCTGATGCCGTATAAAGACAGTTAGTATTGGTTAGACCTGGCATAATTAGTATTGCTTGAATTTCCAGAGTGTTACGGAGCAGAACTAGAATTGCCTCACTCCAGTCTCTCCACCAGAAGGTGTGCCTTGTCGTCCCATTTTCATGAAAGAAGCACCAGAGCAAAGGCTCAGCTCACCTCCCCTTCCACGCAGTCCTTGAGACACCGTGGTTAGGATGGTAACAAAAAGAAAGGGAAATGGATATTTAGTATAATTAACACCAACTAGACATAGTCAAAGTGAAAGACTCATACGATCTACCCTGTATCTACCATGGTTCTCATCACTTAACCTATAGAGTAGTTATTGACATATAGCCAAAACACAGAGCTAAATTGGGGCAGGACTATAGTCGTTCCATGCTATAGCCACTTTGGAGTACCTTATAGAGAGGGTGCTCAAGGGGTTACCCTTTACTAGAGAATATCCTGGTCCATAGAGTTTACTTTGATGCAGTACTGACTGCCCTAGTGCCCCAGTGTATGGTTCAGACAAGTCTCAAAAGGCCTTTGACCTCAGATATTCCAGGGGTACATGACCAATGGGCAGGGCATTACCAATGTGGACGATTAGATTGACATTTTGGTTCCAATATGTGCCTATCCATGTAAAATCTTCCTCCGCCACCAACAGTCCTTCTCTCTAACCTGCAATCTATCCGCTAACAAGCTAGATGAGCTGGAGACCTGGGTCAAACTCACTCCAGAAGGAAAGGAAATGTGCCTTCTTGCTTTCACGGAGACATGGCTCAGTGAATCGGATCGAAATCAGAAGCTGTCACTGAGTGGGTTTGGAAGCCCAGTCCGACTAGACCGGTCAGCAGAGATCACAAATAAGAGACACGTAGCGTCTCTTAGACCGTCATAGTTCAGGAAAACATATGCAACCCTGACATTGAACTGCTGACCATCTCTCTCCGTCCTTATTTGCCTCAGGAGTTTCAGCAGTCATTTTTCCCTGTTTACATTCACCCACGGGCCAGTACATCCGCAGATACACAGCTGATCGCTGACGTCTCACACAGGCTGGAATCGATCTGCCCGGATGCTCCAAAATTTATCCTTGGAGATTTTAATCACTGCCAACTAAACAAAACTTTAAAGACTTATGAGCAATATGTGTCATGTACCACCACACAAAATAACTCAATGATTGATCTGTGTCATGGTTCTGTGGGTGGGGAAACTTCTTTCTGTGCATCATACCATGACAGTGTTTTTCTTGTTCCTGTGGACAAACCCTCCTTCAAGCGCTTACAACCAGTGGAGAGAAGTGTTGGTCTGAGGACAGTATCTCATCTCTCCAAGCATATTTCGATTGAACAGACTGGAAATGTTTTTATGATACTGTTGAGGACACAAATGAACTGACTGACAGGATCCTCAGGAGAAGATGATTGCCTCCAGAGAAGTGCGAAATTAAATATGGAGGCTAAAGTAAAGTACAGGGAAAAAATTGAGATGCAGTACAGCAGTGGTACTCTTCAAGCAGGCTGGCATGGTATTAAAACCATGGCATCCATCAACCATTATGCTAATGAGGAAAAACACCCATTAGTATAAATGGGATGAATGATTCGGATTTGCCAGATGCTATTAACTCATTCTTTTTCTCGTTTTGAAATAGCTGATTTTTCAGAAAATGTTTCCTTGTTTAAAAGTTTGCTTGTACCTCAAAATGACATTGTGATATCACAAGAATGTGTCACAAGTTTACTAAAGAAGGTCAATATAAGGAAATCTGCAGGTCCAGATGCCACCTGTGGACGCATACTGTGTTACTGTGCAGAACAGCTAAGTGACGTTTTTGTTAAACACTTTCAGATGTGTGCTGAACATGGCCAGATACACACATCTGGAAAATGTCCACCATCATACCCATTTCTAAATCCAGAAATGTAAAGGAACTAAGTGACTTCAGACCAGTTGCACTTTCATCCCTTGTTACAAAGATTTACGAAAAGGTTATAAAAGATATGTCTTCTGCATTAGTGTGTCAGTAGAAAAGCAATGTTTACATTTCCAAAAATTCATTTTCAAAAAAATTAAATGTTACAGAAATGTTTTTTGTATTTTGTTAAAAAAGTAATATACATACATACGTTACATACATAAGCATACATACATACGCATACATACATACATACATCAATAAAATAATGAGCTGATGGATCAAACGGATTAAGTGAAACAAAAGGTTGTAGAAGGAATTAAACTGGGCGAAGGACATCCAAACAAAAAGGTGAGGGTGTGACAGTCTAACCTTCAAATAATCAATTCTTACACCATGGCAAGAGTGAACATGGCAAAGACACAGGGTAGTCCCCCTGCATCAGCAAAGTCCCTCCCAAGCAGAAATTTCAAGGCAGATGAGAATTTCAAGTTGTGCTGTTCAAGCTCTTCAGAAGGAGCACAAAGAAAGATGCAAGGTTGAGGACCAGAAACTGAATGCAGCAAATTAGATACTTCAAACTAACCTCCCCTTGACTTCGGAAGAAGTCCAGCACTGCTATAAGCTCTGAACTTAAAGAAACCACTGGGACCCATGTATACCCCTCTACAGTGCGGTCAGTGGACAGAAGTGATCTTGGAAGAGTTTCAGCCAAAAAATTCCTCAGAAGTAGAAACAAAGCCAAGAGACTCAACTATGTACAAAAACACAATGGACTGAGGTGTAAAAATTTGACATTTTTGGCTTAAACAGGAGGCAGTTTGTATGTAGAAGGGCACTACATGGATGAGTATCTACAGACAACAGTAAGTATGGAAGTCCCTGCAGGTTCAGGGCTGCATTCCAGCAAATGTAGTTGGTAATCTGGTCAGAATTAATGGAATCCTTAATGCTGAGTACAGGCAGATTCTCATCCGGAAATACTATCAGGGAGGCATCTAATCAGTGCCAACTTAATTCTGCAGCAAAGACACAGCTAAGGTCATAAAGAACAACATCATCGTGGCTGTCTGTGGTTACCTGGACAGACAGAAGCAAGCGAGACAGCCAGTCCATAAAATAACTGTGGAAATTTCTCAAAGCTTGGGGAGGAAAGAAAAGGAGAAGAAAAAAAAAAAAATTAAGAAAAACTCTGAATCACCTTGTTTTTCCTTCTGGAGCAGAAACAAGATAAATTGTGAAAAGAAACAATGATGTATTTTAAAAAGATATTACATCTTCTACTGGACTGTGTTTTAACACCGGTTAAAATGTTTTTGGTTATGCGCAACACAGCTTGCCAGAAATACTAACATAATATTGCCATGCAATATCTAAAAAAGTTAGTTTTTTTCTTTAAAGACATTCACGTCCAAATGATGAATATGTCCTTCCTGTAGACTGTTCACTCACACATACATAAACATACATACATTATTTATATATATTTATTTGTACAAAAGGGGGGGATACACAGATCTGTGAAAAAGGATTTAAGGGAAAAAATAGCCATCAAACAAACCAGGACTACAGTAAATTTTGTTTGTGTATATATGTGTATATACATATACATACATATATATTCACACACACGCACACGCACCACACGCACACACGATTATTTAACACACAGTACAAAAAGCAAAAGTCACTGACAAAAAAATCCATAGTACAATTCTGTCCATCATCACGGCTTCCTAGTAATAACATGAGGGGAAGGGGTGGTACCACAGAGCATTTGGGGCCACACTGGCTTGGGGATTTGCACAGAGGGGGAAACACACAAAGCTCCTGCTGGGAGATGACACAGGCATGTCCCTCAGTAAGTTGGAGGAGGACTGAAAACAAAGAGTGATGGCTACATGCTATAAAAGATCCCAAAACACAGATATTTCAACCTGTGGAAGGGGATTAAAACCCTCAGATCATAGAGTGGAGGGAATACAAATGCAAGCAACCTTTTCATTTTGATTGGCCAGTTCACTCCCAGCACATCAGTGTATACATATAACACACATCCCACACGCCACTTCGCTGGCATATACATTTGGTAAAAAATAAAATTTCAGAACTGCATTACTGATTTTGGTGATACCCTAATAGAAAACACTATGGCAGGAGGAAGGGGGGGCGGGATTGACAAAAAAAGAGTGGAAAGAAGGGAGCGATAGAAAACATCCGACCCCTGTCTGGCTCCTCTCTGTTCCCTCCCTTCTCATTAGTTAAAAAATAGAAAACTATGTTACAGAAAGAAAGAGGTCCGAACTCTATTCATCTTATTTAAAACGGATGTTCTCATTCAGGTCAGTTAACCCTCCAAAGTGCTTGCTTTCTCACTAAAGCACAACCTGTATTAGAACTGGGTACAGGTGCGCTGTAGGGAGAGCTGGGGTGCAGTATAGGAGGCATGGGACACTGACATGGGACAGTTTTTAGTTTGCCCCCCAGCTGTAGCTGTTGTACGCCGACTTGTTAACCTGGGACTTCGGTTGAATGGAGGAATTCTGGCTGCGCTGGCCGGCACCACTCTGCAGAAACATGACAAAGGACACAAAAACAAAAGAAATTAAGGAGTGAAAAATTCCCATTTGACATCCTCAACCCCCAGCAGCTTGAAAGGTCTGTGCAGATAAAAAATGGAACTGTGATCAAAGTCCAAACCAGCATGGTTTGTTCACCTGGCTGTCCTGCTGCAAGTGGTGGTGCAGGATCTGGGAGTGCGGCTGCTGGTGAGGGGCCAGAATGTGCATGAAGGGGGCAGGGGGGTAGCCTGCAGCGGTGGGGGGATTGATGGGGCCCCCACTGCCCAGGGCTGAGGGCAGGCTGAAGGGGGCAATCGGACTGCCTGCGTGGAAACCCTGCTTGTCGAATGACTGGTAAGGAACAAAAAGAGCAGGGGAGATGCCTGGGTTTAACAACCACTGAATCGGAGTGCTTCAAAGTGGAAGGACCACAAATGTCAATTGGCATCACTGTTCAGTACTCATCGGTTTCTGTTAAAGGTTAAATAAATCACATCTGTCGAGTGCAAAAGTGATCTTGGCTGTAGACAGGCTATACTCAAAGAAAAAAATCTGTCCCTAAATAAAAAATAAATAACCTTTAACCCTTCACCATAACAGTCAAATGTTAGAAGGGGAAGTTCCAGAGGTTCCACTTCTATTAGCATAATGTTTTCACTTTGGTCTTAGTCACACACGACATATGTAAAATATAAATGCAAGTGAACCGTGCTCTGACTTGTACTGTAAAGCTATTTTTACTCTAGGTTGTTTAAAGCCAGAATACAAGAAAGGATCATGTGGCCTCACCTGTGTTTTTGTGTAAACAGACCCTGAAATGTCAGGAACCCCAGTGTTGCTGGATGTCACAGAAACGCCTGAGGAAATAGGAGTACATTTTGGGTTGGTTTTGGCAGCCTGCTCATAACCTCACACGTGTTGTGCCAAAGCTACGTGTTGTGCCAACTGACAAGTCCTGCATATACGTTACACAATGCTGAATTCTAGACAACGCATTTAAAGTAGAAGAAAAATTGCAATATGGGTGTTCTAGTGACTAGACTTCCATAGCAAGAAAAGTGTATCTAGTCATGCCCCCAACATACCATGAGGATGAGCATCTAAACCAGTGGAGAATTGGTTCAAAATTAGAATTGACTGATTACTTACACTTATAAATCCTGCCATACAATTTTCTAATGTACAATTTAGAACATTAGAGACTCATTTTGAGATGGAACTATTATATCAGAATAAAAAAAGGCAGATGTATAAATGGCACTCATTAAATTTCCTGAAGAAAACGTATACAGCGGCTCAGTGGATAAATGCGCTATATGCTCAATGATCCGGATATTACAGTTTCAAATCCAGATCATGCCATTTTCCGCTTGCGCAGGCAAAGTAGCAGTGCACAGTTGTCAGAGCATTGGCACAACAAGCACAAGCAACCACCGTTGACTACAAAGACTCCTGTAGGGTAGCAGTATTGGCCTAGCGGACGTGCTTCTCACGCAGCTGTGTGGACTGCAGTACGTAAAGTAAGAAGGCCAAGGGACAGGGCACATAGCGATGAGCCGGTAGCCCAACTGGGGAGAAAACTTAAAATTGGGGATCCCAAATTTATAAAAATATTTTTCAAAAACAGCAATTTAGGCATATTTGTGCGGTTTTGCGTAAATCAGACAGTATAAACAGTCATGGGAGAACCCTTGTGTCTTGTACAGATCCCTGGCTTCATACCAATGGTGGTTTTCAATAAATGTAAATGACTTTCTATTGTTTAAGAGAGTGCAAACTTATTAGTGCAATTTTCCATAGATGGAAGCAAACCCCACCTTCACCTGAACACAAAAACAATTTTTCAATTTTCTGCTCGTCAACAGTAAATGTTTTACAGAATGATATAGTAGCCCGGGATGGCGATGCTGAAATTCCCACCTGACAGTACAAGAAAAAAGATTACCGGTTGGCATGCTGGGGTAAAAATAAATGCTCAGGTAACATAAGCACGAGATTAACTTCAACAGGTACCAGGGCATTGGTTGATTCATGTGCTTAGGTTGTTAAAACACCATAGGAAGTTTCAGTGTAACTTATGCTAGGGGAAGACAAAATACTAACTACAAGAGTGTGAATAAATTGGACCTTACATTTGTGAAAAATTATGTTTTTTTTTTTTCTAATTACCCAATACATTGTATATCCATAAAGGTTTGTTATTTAAATCAAGACACTTAAATGTTAAATGTGTGTCTATAACACCTTTAAATGTAATATTCAAGAATACCATAAAATTCCAATCTCCGCTCATAGTGAATTCCATCAGCAATTTGCTGACGGTATTTACGCTTTTGTATTGGATGGAAATATTTATAAAACTGACCATAAGTGCTACCATATATTTTTCTTAATACCAGGTTATGGTATTAAGAAAGATAAAACTTTATAGTATTAGTATAGGTCAGATATTACATTTTAACCCAATTATAATTTTAAGTTGAACAAATGTCAATTTTGGAAACCGCAATTGGAGAACTGATGCTTTAAGGGTAACATTTACTTGAAGTATGAATTTCTGTGTAAACAGCTATGGGTGGGTTGGGGGGTGCTCATTATAGTTCTCCAGTAGATGCTCTCATCCAGACTGATTTATCTACATATACAGCTGAACATTAACAAAAAATATTTCAGGTCAAATGCCTAGCTCAGGAATACAATAGCAACGCAACGGCAATTAAGACTGGGAAGTCTTCTGGCAAAAATTAAATCGCTGTAGCCAAGGGCAGTGTTTCTAGTGCCCATGTAGAGAAGCGCATTGATCCTTTGAAGGGGTGGTTGAGACATTATAGAGAGAATAAGGTTAGTCAGGTTTAGGTCAGGTGTGGTTTCTGCAGACTGTTAGAAGACAAGTAAGAGCTTGCAGTGCTGCAAAGCTTCCAGAAACTCCAGTCAGAATCAGAGCATCAGCAGGTAGGGAGCCACAGGCAGAAACTTCATGGACAGCGATTAAAAGTAAAAAAAACGAAGCGCTTAGATGCAGGAGGGGGCAGAATAAGTAGATGTCTGGAGAAGAGGGATAAAGGGAAGGGGGGGTTGGGGGGCGACTCATGCAGAACTCACCAACTCCAGGCCCTGAAGCAGAGCTGGTGGGCTTGCTTTGTGCAGAAGCGGAGGCGGCAGCAGCGGCAACAGCAGCACTATATCCACCCTTACAGAAATCCCCACTCCCAGAAGCTTGGCCCATATCCTCATAGCCTGCAACAATCAGACACAGCCAAAGCCCTCCCAGTTAGACACCAGCCCTGGGGAGCGAGGGAAAGGCTAAACCAAAGGCAAGCAGGAAAAAGGGGGTGGGAGACATTGCTACATGTGGACATTGCCGTGATGGAGCGGGAAGCAATGAAAGGAGCTAGCCAAAGTCAGCACAGCAGATGAAAATGGAGGAAAAGAAAGTGTGAGCACAATGAGGTGACGCAGAAGCCAACGCAAGTGAATCACAGGGCCAGAAGCACAAAACTATTTAAGACCACCACCGAACCTTAAGGCACATATGCCCTAGAATCTGAACTCTCCCAACCTGTCAAATGGAAACACAACTGAAGGTCATTTTGCTCCTCCCGAAAATAAAGCAGCTGAACCGGGCGCACGTTTTCGGTCTTTGCTCGTGTTTCAGAGCACAGGCATATGAACTGCTAATTGTAAGACTTGTTCTTTGCATTCAGTCTGTCCATTAATACAGTATATATTTTCTGGGAATCACATTAGCCTTGTAGCAGGGATATCACAAGAACAATACTGTACACATATGTACCACAACAAACACAGACCACTCAGTCTCCTGAGTGGCTCCGTCAGAGAAGACGCTCATCTGAACGCAGACTGAGCTCTTAGTCCTGGAGAGCACTGAATCGTTGAGTCAGTGAAGGCACTCGTTTGAGCACAGACCGAGCACTATGAGCTGGAGTCCGCGGGTTGGAATCCAACTCATGTCATTCGAGCACAGTGATGGCGACTCTCAGGCTGGGGTAGATCAAACTGGGCAGAGCTTCTCTTGGTTTGTTGCTAACAAGTGTCTCTGGATGGCTTCCCAGGAACCTGTAGGCTAGCATTGCTGTCCAGAGGGATGTGCCTCTCCTCCAATCTGCGCTAAACCTCTCATATGGGCTGTGTAGCCAACAGTGTGGAAAAGAGACGGGCAGCTCAGACGTTACAGGGATTGGAAGAGAAACGAGGGACGTGGAGAGACTAGTCGTACTTCCTCATCCTCCCAGTGTGTGGCAGGCAGGATTTATAGCGACGAGTCAAGCGACTCCAAATTGTGGAGAAAATCCCAAAAATTGTTGATTTCTTATTTAAATAAAAACTTTCCTATGTATTCAAAGGTATCATAACTGATTAAAGTAAAATAAATTGCAGTGGCCATAGGCATTACGCACAATATCAAAAGAGTAGGCAAAGCAAAGGTCATTTACACAACCACACAAACATATCCACTGCTTTCATTTAGTAAACATCCATGTTTTTACAGTTTGTTCCATGTCAGACTATTTAGCAGTGTGAAACCTGTAGGCTCATTATATACCCTTAGACTTTAGACGTGATATATCCAATTCACAGATTGTATACATACAGTAACAGGAAGAATATCCTCAGACGAATTTCTCAAGAAATGTTTGATGGGCAAGTAAGTAACTGTTTATGACAGCTATTTTAATATTTTATAGCTATGATCATAGTCTGACAAACTAATGACAGCAAAGGTATGTCAACCACATACTTAAAAAAAAAAAATCAATAAAAAAAAAAATTGTATGAAACATTTTTGCTGGTTTAATGTTTATTAATGAATGTTGATTAAAATACATAATCTGTCAACTGCCAAGAGAATATCCCAAAGATCCGAAATGCAAAGGTGTATATACCTAAATAAATAAAGGTGCCAGAAAACCTGTTTAAAAGTTCTCTTTATTTTGTTTTACAAGTTTATGACTTTCACATTGCATCTGTACTTGGGTTCATAGCTTGCACGTATGCAGTGTTTTACAACCTCAGCTCTGAGTCCACTGATATTGTCCAGTTTTTCTTTCAGTTAGGGATATTTTCTGCCAATAACCAGCATCCTTCGAAAATAGTTGTTTTATTATGAAGTAATCTTAATGTTACCATTGTACCACATGATAGCTACTTCACAACTTCTAATTTGGCCTTAAGTGCGTCAGTTAAATAACAATAAGAACGTTATTAACCATATTTCTGACATTCTGATTTTTAAAATCTCTCATCACACCTAGTACTCGCACACATTAACATGCCCAGACTTTGAATGCTTAAATGGGTGTCTGTCTTTATATTTACATATAGACACGTTTAGACAGGCATATAACGGCAAGTGGCCACCCAGTACCAGTTCACAGTGACACTGCTGCTTTATCGCTTGTACGTCACCGTGGCTTGTGTGCATCTCTCACCAGCGCTGTATCCATGGGAACCGTAGCCACTAGCCTGTTGGAAGGGCGAGGCCGAGGCGTTGACGCCGACATTCACGCCGTGCTGCTTGGACGAGGTAGGAGCCACCTGTGCACAGATACAGAGGTTCAAACACAAGCCTCCAAGGTCACCTGGCCCTGAGAGTGTGGTCATCAGTGAAACGGCAGGGCTGTGCTCACCGGGAACACAGCAGGGCCATACTGGAAGGTGTTGGGCAGCCCAGGCACTCCGGTGTAGTAGGGAAGGCTGGTGTAGCTGTAGCCAGGCGGCAGCGCCGGGTTGAGAAAGGGCTGCTGTGTGGTGTGGTGTGTCTGTGTCTGGTTCTGTGGTGGCTGAGCAAGCGTGGTGGCAGGCGCCGGGGACGACGCATCACCCCTCCCAAACTTTGACAGGTCACCGGCTGGGTTGAGGATAGGAGAGGAGGAGAGTGCCATACTGGCTGGTCAATATATGGCAACACAGCCTAACTGACAAATAGGGAACACATTACACTAAGAAAAAGGAGAGGGAGGGACTGTTTAATACAGGGGGCATGGGCCTTGGGCAGCAGAGAGCAATGGGGAAACAGTTAAAACCAAAGACTTCTGAAACTTCTTCTGAAACAGACTTCTTACTAGAGTAAGGATTGCTGGTCAGGCTGCCCTCCCGGCCTGTCAGAGCAGTAGTGGGAGTCGCAAACGGGATGCTGTAATAATCCTGGAGAAATGTGAAGGGGGAAATAGATTTTAACCCTTTCATGTACACCTGTAGCAATTAATGTTGCAAAGACTACATAATCATAAGACTAAGTCTTTAATATCACGTATGTAAAAAATTATGGGGATTAAATTATTTTACACATATATTCTAACCATAATCTCATTAGCAGAGTAACACAGACTTTCTGAAGGACATCAAATTATTTAATTTACAATTAAAGTTACTGGGAATGAACTAATCATGGAACAACACACTCAGCATGAGTCTCAACAGTAATTATGACCAGATTGGATTTTATTTAATGAAAAAGTTTAAGGCGTTTAGCCTGCCCAAGACTGCCTTCCAATCAGTGAGTAGAGGAGCCAGTGTAGTCAGACCGAACCAGTGTAGAGGATCCAGTGTGGGCAGAGAAGGTGGTTAGACTCACTAGGGGAATCCTGGTCTGCAGCATCTGTAGGTCATCGTAGCCATATACCTGAGGCTGCCCAAGAGAAAAGAGCAGAGACCGAAAATCAAAGTAATCAATAGGACAGCTGTTTCCACAGTGATAACGGGACTGCAGTGAGCAGGTCTACAAGAGCAGGTCTGCTGACGTTTTTGAAGCTTGCCTTTCTCTGTGCCCAGCTGCAAGCTGTTCAGATATGTGCAGTGATTTTCTAGTGATTCAGAATTAAATGAATACATTTTATAAACCTCCTTTTTGAGTGTTACAGTACAACTGGATGCAGGGATTTTGTTAATTGAACAGTATGTTAATTTACAGTACCCAACTACACAGCTTTGTTGCAGAACAATTTTTTGGTGACTCAGACAAAGGGAAGGAATAATTGTGAAATAATAATGTAACACGGATGTACCTAATAATGTCCATCCACAAAAAAAGGAACGAAAAAAAAAGGTAACCATCTTTATCACATCAGTCAGTAGACACTAGAATCAAAATGCAAAATAAGGTTCAAGGCTGGTTTGGTGTATGGAGCAAGATGACAGTGATCCAACAGTGATCCATACTCACGGGGTAGGGGTGCAGTAACCCAGGAGCCATGATGTACGGATTGGGCAGCAATGGGGGCACTCCAGGGGGCAAGTTGGGTGGGGCCTTTCCTGTAGGTGACAAGCACGATCACTCTCAGAATGCAAAGGGAACTTAATTAAGCATTACACAAGACTGCCAGACAAAGTCAAAACCTGATAAAGCACGATAGGTTCTGCATGTACGACTGGGAATTGCCACAAACCCATCTGCAAACCCAGTGAATGGAGAAAACCAATGTTAGACAATTGAATCTGAGTTTCTAGCCTGTACATTTATACAATTGCACTTCAAACTCAAAGCCAGGTATAAGCCCGAAGGAGGTAACGTGATCAGAGGAATAACTTAACTAAAATGAACTAGAACTAAAATCACCTCAGAGAGCGTTAGAGTAGAAAGAACACGCAGGCTCACCCGAAGAGACCACAGAGCTGCGAGACGATGAAGAGGATGATGGGGCAACGGCTGAGGCAGGTGGAGCGCCGAGGCTCATGGCCAAGCTGCTGACAGCACCAAGGCCAGCCTGGCCAGATACGGTGCTGATAGAGGAGGGCAAGGCATTGAGGGAGATGGACGACACCACCGAGGAAGAGGACACTGACGAAGAAGAGGATGGGGTGACTGAAGAGGGAAACGAAGGGTGCAGGCTGGATTCTCCGTCCACACTTGGGTGCTGAGAGATCAAAGCACGGACATTAGGAGTCGCACATTTGTAGTGGAACAGGGCAAAAACGCAAGCAAGAAGATGGTGTGTACTAAATACTATAATGGTCACTTTAGGCACAAGTGTAACCCAAGTAACCAACGTACACCGCTCACCAGAAGACTGGAGTTGGGGGTACGAGCAGTAGAGGAAGTGGTCAGACTGCTCTGCTGTGTTGGGAGAGAGCTGGACGAGAAAAGGGGAGAATCAGGAAACTCAACAATTAACCCCATGAACTCCTCTATTACATGATATCAAGCTGGTCTTACTTGCTGTGCTGGGGCTGAGTGACAGAGTTGGAGGTAAGATCCTCACTGTGCCCCAGGGCATTGAAGGTCGTCTGACTGGATGTGGTGAGCAAGGAAGCGGGGCCTGTGGTACTGTCTGACAACGAGGTCAAGCTGGATACTGGAGCAGTTAAATCTGACACCGGCTTAATGGACACTGCAGAACCTGCTGCTGCTAGATGTTTTTATTTAAAAAATAAAAATAAATGGCAGGGGATGGTGTACAGGTCGTTAGATACAGGTCAACAGTAATACTGAAAACTGAAGAATGACACCAAAAATTGCCCAGAACATTTCTCTCAGAAAAATGACTAACGATGATTCAAGATAGGCGACAATGAGCAAGTTTCACAGGAATGGTCAGTTTAGTTTGTGCCCTCCACGACTCCCTAGATTGAAAGCTGCAATCATCATTTGGTTCACATAGCCATATCAATAGCATTTATAAATGTAAACAATATTTTTTGGATCAAATCTAAATTATTGTCTGAATAGCAAGTGTCAGACTCAAGACCGTTACAATTAGACACAAATCCCAACATGTCTAGTACAAGTTGTAAATGCAAAGCATGATTTATTTTAAAGAGGCAATTCTACTGTGAGCTTGAGGCTGATGATGACAGAGATCAAAGTTACAACATAATTTATTCAATTATTTAAACAGTAGCATTCCAGAAAAACCAACATCCAAGAAGAACCCCCCCCCCCAAAAGAAAACACACAACTATAATAGCCGTGTGTGTCGGAGGATAGTGGACGCATGTCCCCGCTCACCTTCCACAGACTGCACCGCTTGCATGGAGCTGAAGCCATTCTGAGGAGACAGAACACAGGACTCAGATGGGTTTTACTCAGATAAAAACATAACAGGACAGCAAGGAGGGGGCGATGTTAACAGAGATCATGGGACGATGATTCACATGGCCAGTTATATTTATCTAGTCATGGAAAAAAACAAAGATGCATTAAGAGATAGGGCTTGAAACAAAACTTGAGTCTGCTTGTAATATTTATTTGCTAATCCAGAAACATACCAGGCTCCTGTTGGCAGCCATTTTGATTTCACTTCTCTGTATTGGATTAATCATTTGCGATTAGTCAGGTCTGAGCTTTGCTTATAGTTTGTTCTTAGACAAATACAGAGCATCTCTGAAGTTTTTCCTTTTGCTTAGTTTCAAGGTACACACCTGTTGTATGTGTTTTACTCCCTTTTACTCTACAGAAAACTATACAAAACAAATAGAACCTGCCATCAACCAGGTGGAGGATTTTGTTGGTTTAATTAGGTTTAGACTAATTCATTTTAGCACTCAATCTTTGAGGGAACCCAATATGATTGTACTTCAAAACTGAAAATAACAAGTAGTCTTTAAAGCTTCAATACAACTTAAAAATAAGGGCAACTAACCATCTTAATGGTTTGAGGTCTTTCAAGTCTGGCATTAATGGCATGATGCAACCTTGAGCAATTATGCTTTAGCTAGGGTCCAATATAGCCTGAATTATTTAATCCTGTTCACCCAGAAGACTGCCGTTTCAGCCACTACTTTGTACAGCCACGATTCACCAACTTTCTTCATAGATACATGGTTGTTAAAGTGTTTTAATGTTGTATACGACTAAAGAGACTCATTTAAAACTTCAGCTATTTTTACTATTGGTATTGCAGATGGCAGCAATGGATGGCTGCGAACAATTGTGTGAAGAAGAGTATTGAAAAAGAGGAGCCAGCAGAATTTAAACCCCTAGGTCATAGTCACCAAGCTGCAGTTTCTCCTGGGCAGTTACACAAATGCCTAGCTCATAGTCAACAAGTAGGCTGTTTCTCCAGGGCATAGTTACATAAACCTTCTTCTCATAATTACATGGCAAGCAGTTTCTCCTGGGCAGTTATTCAAATACCCAGTTAAAAGACAACAAGAGGGTCGTTTCTCCTGGGCACAGTTATACAAACATCCATAACTCCCAATACCACATGCTGGGAGGAAGTGCGACTAGTCTCCAGCAATCCTAATCACTCTCAAGGCATCCATGTATTTTCCACTCTGCAGGCTACACAGACCACATGACGGTGCTGAACCTTTCTGGAGGCACTTGCAGTCTGCAGGCGCCCGGGAGGCCGATAAGAGATGCTCATTAGCTACGAGTCAAGAGAAACTATGCCATTTTATCCCGCCGCAGCCCAGATAGCGCTCTGTTGTACTCTCTGGGTCACAATCAGCTAATGACATTAGCTGAATTAAAACCAGCGAAGTCCAGCTCATCGGGCTCTGCATGCTACCCACTCGAGGCCTATTGAGGAACATAAATTGTTGAGGAACCAAATGGAGACAACTGATATCCATATAGTAAGCAGTAAATAGTACTAGGTATAAAGGCCCAGACCTTTATTGGCAAAGAGTAAGTATCCAGGTTCAAAACATTGCAAACTTAATTTGTGAATTGAGCTGGTCACTTCTTAAATATCCTGAAACAGCCAACAGGATACATGGGATGTGTGAACTTTAGAAGGAGGTGTGGCTCACCTTCATGGGCTGCAAGTCTTTCTGAGGAGAGGTGGAAACAGAGGGGGGATACCGGCGGGTCTGGGTAGCTCGCTGTTCATACAGTGGGGTCTGTCCTGCACCACCAGACGACACTGGGAAGGAGGGGCCACTTGGGAGTGAGTTCCCCTGGTAAACTTGGTCCTGGCTGGGGTTGGAGATGACCGCTGCTGGTTCACTGGAAGAATGTCTGTATCATTAGCATTAAGCGTACCTTTATGAGGGCGAGCATGTTTCTTTTCAGAGCAATTAGAGACACCGTACTTTTTCCATTGTCCTAATGTGCTAAGACTAGATCTTAAATTCTTCGCACACCCGCAGGCAATGACCAAAGAGAAAAAGTTGCTGGTCGAGGTATGAAACATGCCATTTTACCACAACACAGCATACATATATTTCCTTTATTGCATGATACAGTGGCCATATTCTGCCACATTTATAAATATATTTCATGAAAATATATAAGAGAAAGCAAACCTTACAATTTCACCGCATTATCTTTGGCTAATGTTTAGCTTCTGTTTTGACAATTACAAATCAAAAACCGTTTATTGCAGGAATAACATCAAAGTGAGTATGAAAAAAGTATGAAAACCAAATGACAAAAGAAGCCGCTTTTAAAATACATATTACAGAATGGATCTTCTTGACAACATTTGTTGAGGCTTGGTGCAGTACAAGTGACACCGTTAAAGAGACTGGACATGGGGGAGCAATACTCTACCTGCTTGCGTTGCTGTAGAGGCTCTTCTGAGCCTGGCTGCCGGGACTGACAGTGGCTGCGGTGGAGTCGTACTCTGACAGCACCGGCTCTGACCCAAACTGCAAAGCTCCAAACTGCAGGTTCAGCCCAGAAATGTCAGTAGAACCAGGCATTTCCACCGCCAGGGCCGGGATCTACCAGAGTAAAAGGCAACAAGAGAGCAGAACATCAGACTTGAAAACCGAACATGGAGGTTAAACATCAGCTTAAACCAGGACTTGAATGTTTTTCTCCTCATGTTGGCAGTGAAGGACATATTTCTGGTACATGCACCAGCTGAAATAAACACTATACCATAGAACTCTTGCTTTTTACTAAAACTAGTTTGCATTGTATTAAGTATTTGTAACTTCAAAAAAGAATGGTACCTTTGAGCTTATGGATGCCTTCTTCTTCTGCTGTTTAAGCTTGAGCTGTTGCAGGAGCTGAGGACCAGAGGACTGGGGCTCAGAGGTGTCAGTGGACCCCTGCTGGCCAGAGGCTGGGACTGCAGACTTGGGGAGGGTGGAGGCAGGGATTGTTTGTGAGGGGAGTGAGGACGAGGAAAGGGGTTTGTCCTGGAGGAAGGCATCCATGATGGTGCTGGAAGAGGGCTGGTAGGGTTGACGCTTGGTAAAGGGACTGAGGACCACAGCTTCCGTCGGTGGCTTCATGTCTGGAGAGGTAGAGATTGTCAAACCAGCTGTATCCCACAAGGACCGGAATTTTTAAAAAAAGCACATACTTGTTTTTACGTTTTGTACAACCTATGACCTGTCAATAGTTAAAGCAGACCCGCAGAACGCATTTACAATATTAGCTATATGTCGAAGCCTAGTAGTTAGAAAATGGGTACAAAACCAACATACACAATTGGACTAGTGAACCACATTTAACTTCCACTGAGCTACATTCATATAGCACCAAACACTATTCAAGGTTTAACCTGAATCAAAATATGTTGTCATTTCAACAGGCACATATCTACTACAATAATAACAGACTTTAATCCAGGGAGCACCACCAATATCACCAGTCCCTAGCCATCACTCTTTTACTTTTGCCCAAAGTTAATATGAAAGATAGTAAGAAGCATCCAGCATGAAGCATCACATTGACACAGGGCCTGACCAAGGACACGCCCACTCCCACCTCACCATACTGTCCCAGGCCAGGGGGACTTGTGTCCCAGGAAGAAGCAGCTGGGTTGTGAGGCCCTGTTTGGGAGTGCTGGGCAGCCAACTGGGCCAGAGCCTGGGCCGTCTTGAACTGCTCCAAGAACTGGGACCCACTGGTTGTGCCCCCACAGCCCTTGGGATCCCCCACCTCCCCAAAACCTTTACTGAGCATGGTGACCTGCAAAACATAAAAAAACGACCACACTTGTACAAAATGTACGAAAGAAATGCGTTGTTCCATTACTGATCATTTTTAAGAAAGTCAGTTTTAGAAAATGCAGTTTGTTTCTGCTCTCTCCAGGAATGAACAGGATACCCATCCCTACAACTAGGGAGCAGCTGTATGGGTTTTAGTGAGACAACACTGCAGCACACCCCCCCAACTAGCCGCCTGTAATCACCATGCTGTGGTGTGTGTAGGAGGTGCTGGACGAAGGCTTCGACAGGGGTACACCCTGCTTGGAGTTGCTGAAGACCAGGGCCTGGGAGAGAGAGGGCGGCTGAGAGGACTCCAGGGCGGTGGGCTCCGGGTCCGAGGGCTGCAACGTGGGCGATTTCGCCAGCAGCACCGCAAGGTCGATCCTGCAGAAAGAATACTACCCACTTCAAGCTGTAACTAAGGTTTGACATCATCAACGGAATCTGGTGTTGTGAAATATACAGCGCACGCCTAGCACAAAGGCCCACCTCTGCCCGGCCGTGATGGTCACACTCTCACGGGGAACCGGCATTGAGGCCACACTGGAAGCCGTGAAGACCTTGGTTTCAGACAGCTGAGTGGAGAAGAATGACTAACATTATCAAATCACACAAACCGAGAAAGTTGAACTTCAGTAAATAATCGGGAAAAACTGAACGCGAGAAGGAACTAGGTGGCAAAATAATGAAAACCATAATGAATTCCTAATAAGTTAATAATCTAATTCTAAGACAAGAAAATCATTCATTTCAGAGCTCAAGGCACAGGTCCAACTCCACAGTACAAAAAGCTTCCATTTTGAATAGAAGACAGTCAATGTCACCACGTTTGGGTGAAAATTAAATTACATTGAATACCATTACATTTCAACACGCAAACTACTTTTATATGCAATTTTAAAAAAATAACCACATTAAAATTGTTTCCCTGAATGGCATATTCACATACTAGGAGCAGTCTTTAGGCATTCATGTACGCAAGGCCACAGGTCTATACCACCCACCACCGTTTTTAATTAAATTTTTACAAATAAGGAAGAATACGTTTTTTTGAGCCAGTAGTGATCCATGGGAACAGATGAGATTTGCAAGATGTGCAATTTGCAGGAGTGGCTTCCGTAGTATTATTTCCATGTAAATCTACTGACAAACACATGCAGTCTGACAGAACATAAAAAACTAAGCGTATGTTTCTGTAATTACGTCAGCATTGACAAATGCATATAAACGCGCAACGTCAGATTCTGGAAAGTTTGTATATAAAAATAAAAATAAAAAAAACAGTAAAAAAGATTGTATATTCTGCAATAATAAGGAATTTTAGTACAGGCAACATTGTTCTTGTTTTTTTGACCATAAAGGGTATAAAAACGGTTTTCCTATGTGAAATTTCTCAATTCAAATTACATGTGTATAGTTGCTGAGGTTCTTTAGCACAACTTTGCACAGTTTAAATGATTCAAAGTTATAAGTAGTTCAAGGCCGCAAATTATAACAGCTTGTGCTATTTACAGGTGGTTTACAGGTGGTAAAGTATTAGTTTTGTGCTTCCAATAATCAAACTGTATATGATCACATCTATTTTCATTACAGGTGACAACTTAAAAACAGGACATGAGCTCAACGGTAACATAAAATTTAGACCATCATCGACAAAATCAGGGGTGCCAACCACACTTCCTGTAAGCATCCCAGAACCACATTCCAACAAAATTGATCAACCAGTTCTTGAGAAGTCAGGTTATCAAAAAGAGACATGCAAAATGCTTGTACGGAGCACAATTCTTTATCTCCACGGATGATAAGCTGGAAGCTGGAAAGGTAGTTTCACCTTTGAAGGCCTCACGCCTCTCATACTCACGTCCTCATTCCAGTCCTCAGTGCCCCACTCCTCAGCAGCTGTTCTCCAGACACCTAGAGGACAGTCACTGATTACACCAGTACCAGGGTCACAGGACCATAACAGGCCTCATTACTAACTCTACACCATGTATTATACTGTTTCATAAAGTTCAAAATGGTTCAAACCATGAAATCCCATGCAGTTTTCAGTCCTTCACTGCCACCCCCCGCCCCCTCGTAAATTGTAGCAAGCCAGAGGTGAACATGAAACAACCATAAAAAGTGCTCCTATGCTTCAAAACTATACTAGATGGTCTTATCAGAACTTACACATGAAATAACACAGAAGATTCCTGGGCATGGGGAAATGACTATATGGTGAGAGAAGCTACTCAGGGGTAACGCAGAAACAAACCCTACCTTGTGTGGTCTCAAAATTTTTGGAATAATTTCCCCCTTCGACCCCTGAGAACTCAAGCCCTGGAAGAAAAGAGCAGAAGAGAAATGCATGAGAGAAAAAAAAAAACAGCTAAATGTATATAAATGTACATCTGTTCCATTACAGATAAGCAGCCAGACTATCCATACAGGAGGGGAAGAATAAGAAAGGCTAGTATTTAAAAGGTATGCCCCAAATCATGTGAAACTACAAACTTACATCTAGGCCCAGCACATTTGTAATTCCTGCTATTATAACACATGAGATGTCAATCAGACACACGTCAGACATTGCCCTGAAGAATTTGCACTACACTGACTGGAATACCCTTCTCTCTACATCCAGAGACACTTTGGAGGTCAAAATATTAGACACACAATTATGAGCTTTTCAGACTAAAACACAAAGGACACCGTGTGTACAAAATATTGGGAAAAACTAATTTTCTCCGCTAGATCAATTCAAAATAATTTTTGTAGAGAC
This sequence comes from Hiodon alosoides, assembly GCA_025775065.1. NCBI lineage: Eukaryota > Metazoa > Chordata > Actinopteri > Hiodontiformes > Hiodontidae > Hiodon > Hiodon alosoides. Next base: position 31,274 of record JAOYSI010055322.1, read on the forward strand.
AAGTCCAAATTGAACGATTTAAAGAAAAATCTCAAGATTCCCAACAAAGATTCCCACACTGAGAAGGACACAGACACTGACTGGTGCTGTGGTCAGGCTCTAGACTGCCTCTGTTGTTCCAGGTGTTGCCCCCTGCGTAGGTCTCATCTGACTGGGCTGGCTCTGCATATTCGGCTGGGCTGAATGTCCTGGAGCAAGAAAAAAGCCACATCATGACATGCCCCATCTTACAGCTTACAGTTGAATAAAGTTAGTGCAAAAATGTGACTATCAACAGGGAAATTTTCAAAAAAAAAGTTCAAACAGCATAAACTAAAAATGTATGATGTCATCTTATAATAGATAAAAGATCACATTTCACACAGAGGTCATTATCCCAGACGTTCTTAACATCAAAATAATGTTAGCAAAAGGATCAATTAGAGAAAACACGTACTGATCCCTCCGCCAACCCACTAAAAATCTTCAATTTGCACATTTATGCAGACAAACACCCCTTTCTGCATGAAATCATTCTGCACATTTTTTACAAAAACACAAACTTTCCAGCTTTCCCTCCAACTTAGTGGCTATTTCCAGGTTTAGTAAGAGGAAACTGACTGTAGAGAAGTGACATGCAGTGCCTTGTGTGATAACGGGAACAAGGACTTGCTGACTCAGTTCCAGCTGATCTGGTTTCTCTGATGCCTCTGAAGAAGGTTTTCAGGCCCAGAGAATCACAGGATTTAAGCTGTCCTGAGAAGAATCCCCAAAAAGTAGATTTGAAAATAGAACAGTTGGTCCATATGTGACCAACCTGTCTGAGGTTCCAACTACACCCACACAGAGAAGTACGCCAACAAAACACTAGTAATCCACTCACCTCTCATCTCCAGAACAGTCATATCTCGCCCCCTTATCACTCTGGCTTTAAAGAAAAACAACAGCAATAATTACAGCACCCCGATAGCACATTGAGGACAACGTTGAAGCAGTGCGTTTGTGTGGGGCCGCAATAGAGCATAACAAAACCATGTGCAATTTAAACACCAACAAATCATGGTTCATGTATGTAGACTTTTTGGAGTAGCAACCAAATGTCACATGTACTGGTAAATTTGACAGATGTTAATATTACAGTTACGTCGTGTAGTTCCATCACCATGAGATGTTGGACACATGATCACAGAGCAGAAATGTCATCTTTGAGAAGTATCCATTAATTATATATATGGACATGCTTTCCCATGCTTGTTTGAAGCCTAAACACACACTGAGAACAATGCGTGAAAGGGAGAGGTAATCTTTTATATTTACCATGTTATGGAAAAATCTGTTCAGTGTACTAAAAGGGCTGTACGTGAGGTACTTAAATAATGATTTAGAATTCATTTTGTACTGCACTCCGATTACAGAATTGAACATTGATCAACTGATGCGGAAAAATACAGTGCAAACTTAAATCTGTAAAGGACATGAAAAAGAATCAGACTTAACACTACCATGCAAAATCCTTTCTAGAACTGTGTAAAATAAACTTCAAGGACTACCCAACACAACCCATTCAAATATCAGGCAGTCTTTTCTCTGGCACATCCCTAAAACCAACCAAGTGTTAGTCCATCTACGCAGACTGCCACGCAAACAAAGCTATTCTAGAGCTGGACAACACAGGAAACAAATCACTCCCCCAAACAAACCTGGTATTTTCTAATGCCTCGCAATGCACAGGTCCATGCAGTGGAGAAACCACAACTGTAACAACAATGTAAAAAAAAAACAAAAAAAAAAAACAATCCAAACCACAGATAATCCCTCAGTGCCATCTGCAAATGTCCGACCACAGAAGATTCTTCCGTAACACTACACAGTGGCATAACAGGGTCTGAGATCGAGTCATGTGACTGAGTATTGTTGATAGCCAATTTGTCCCATACACAGTGTTACATATTTTGTGCGAGACAGAGGTTAAGGAACCATCTCAAGGGGTGCTGTCTAAGATCAGGATCTTAAACACTACGCACATCACAGTTGACACTTCAACCATACGAAAATGCCGAGGACTGAAACTCAGAAGTGAAGCCTACCACCCAGTAAAACAGCAGCACGCACTACCAGGAATTCCATCCTAATGGGCATCTGGAACCTGGATAACCACCATTTCCCCCCAAAACAACGTGATGTGTACAGATTAGTTATCTTCTGCAATAAAGGCCTCCAGTTGTGTCATCGTCTTTTCTTATATCCTATCTGACGCATGTGTCTGCATGGCACTGCTCTTTGAAAGAGGTTCAGGGTGACCATTGTATCAGGAGAGGTCAGAAGAAAAAAAAATCCTGCATAGAATCTCTGGGAATGCAAACTTACCCCATGCACTGTGCCGAAAACCTGGTGCCTCGTCTTCCAGAGCCCACTGAAAGTCAAGATGGGAATAAGTGTTAACCCCCCAAAAAACATTGTTTGGTGCAGTTTATCCAGCCAGACAGATATACTGTTATGTACGTTCGTGGGTGAAATATGGTTCATAAAGCCACCGCAGAGTAATTTCAGCGAGCTAGATCCTACTCTGAAGCAGTTTCCTGTTGATGGAATTGATTTCTGAGTTCTATGTTAATCTGATGCTGTAATAGTTTAGTGTGCAAGCAGCACAGTAATTGGACAAGAAGAGGTTAATTCCACACTTAATACATTAAAAAGTGAGGACTATGGAGCCTTCTTCAGATGGGTCACCACACATCTCACACACAACACCCCTTTTCATTCTGGAATTATCTTTTCTTGTTCTTCTGCAATTCACCACTATCAACTGTCTACCAGCAAGAACAAAACCAGTTCATAAAGATGCCTGGTAAATATCTTCAGTCCAACACCAAAGTCTCTATCAGGAAGGTTTAGCCAAATGTCTGTCAACCCACCACGACCTCTGCCACTTCCCCGCCGGCCTCGCTCCATCCCTCTGCCCCATGTCCCTCCAGCCTTGGCACCATCCAGACCATTCTCCTGACCACGAACTGAGGGCGTGGGATGGAAAAAAAAAAGAGATAGTGGGAGACAGAAATACAGGCGTGTTAGTGCAGGGAGGGCAGCCAGCAGGGGTGCTGACATACAGGGTTAAATGTGAGGACCTGGTGTTGCGCCACAGCTCAGTGCACATCGGAGAATATGCATCTGGTACCAGCTCTGACATTGTGCCACCCCCCACTTACATAACAGTAGGAACTAGGTAGGTTCTGCTGTGCATATAACAACGGCCACATATTTGCTTTGTTACAGCTACACGCTTATACACACTGATACAGTGCAGTAACAAAGTATCACAAAGGCTAGCTGAAAAAAAAACTGACAGGTGCCTCAGACATGCAACAGGATTGAGTTCCATTCCATTTTAACTTTACTATTTTCATTCAAATTTGTAACGAGTAAAAGTAAGTGAGTGAAAATGGCCTGTCCCTGTTCTGTTGTCAGAGACAAGTGCGCGGTAGCCTGATGTCAGCACTTACACTCTCGACCTCGACTTGCCCCGCGACCCCTGCGGGACACTCCTCCTCGGCGACGAGCCAGGTCCTTCTCCACCACTCTCTCTCGGTTTTCCTTCCCCTCCTCCCCGCCATCGCCTGCTCCACCATCCTTTGGGCCAGATACTGCCTTTTTCTTGCCCACCATCTCCCATGAGTCCTTAGGAGCAAGTGTGGTGGTTTAAATGAGAAGGAGAAAGGATTTTGTTAATTTACCGATCCCCACGCAACCATTGTTCTGTTTCTAAGAAGGCAATCTCACACTACCACTGGTCTTTTCTCTGTCTGTGGACAATACATTAATGTCTCCTTTCAAAAACAAGGATGCTTTCACCGCCTCCAATTAGTCTGGTTACATGTTACAATCCAAATGGCTTATCCAATTCCAACTGATCTCATTAACACATCCCACAATGCATTATAATCACTGGTCACAGACGGTATGAGATCGGGGGAGCAATGGAGCAGTCAGAAAACAACCCAGCTAGCCGCTGCCCCTGCCCAGCCAGGACTCACAGTGTCGGGACTGCCCTCCAGCAGAATGTTGATGGCTCTATTGATGTCACCGTTGCAGTCATGCAGTGCAATCATGGACTCATCCTGGTCCTTGCCTGTGATGTCAACCAGCTGGCAGACCAGGGCAAAAAGCAAACCATAGCGTAAGAACAGACTTCGAAAGAATCTGGAACTAACGCCACTGTAGCACATGCTACAACCATTCAGCAGGAACTAAAAAGGGCTCACTGGTGTCCAAGGAGGCCCAGAACTGTCTAAATTCCTGGGGGGATTTTATGCTTGCAGAAGGTCAATTGTGAACCAGCTTTGTAATGCACAGAATGACCAAACCAAAAACCTTAAATTATTAATAAATTTTAAAAAACTAAGAAAAATAAATAAAACACTAAAATACAGGATATGTTTTTTCTCATGCTTCAAACCTGGAAATGTGAGACCTCCAATTCAAATCAAATTCGAATTAGTATCTAATCAATTAATTTATTTACTACCCTATATTTTAATGTTAAGCTAAAAATAAAACTTACAGTAAACTGGACAGGTAAGAGATGAGAGGAGAGCTTGCTTGAGATAAGTGTGTACCTGCTTGACTTTTTCCTCGAAGTCAGCATCGTTGTGGTCTGAAATCATCTGTGCAAGTCGGATCTGCTCTGCTGTAGCCTGGGTAGAGTTAGGGGGTCAGAAGGGAACAGCAATAATCCTCCAGAAACTGAATCCCACAGCGATACGTAAATATACATGGTACTACAATCCATCACCCCTCCTTTCAGGCACCTCACCTAAAATGTGCGTGGCAGTCTTGTGCAAAGTCACCCTCCAATATCAAAAGGATGTGGTACCTTCATATTACTGGTTTAAGTCAGGATAAGACTAAACCTCCATTTTCATGTCCATACTTAGAGATTATACAGTAATTAAACTTACGGATTTGATTTATGAAGGAATCCACCCGCACAAGAGAAAAAAGGCCGGATGCCCAATCCTGATACCCACTTACCACTAATATCCTAGTGAACAATTTCTATGGCCGTCGGAGATCCTGCCATGAGAGTTTACAGCCATACATGGCCTATTTTTCAATCAGATTGGAGTGTTGAGTTCTCAAATCATATTTCTAATTCATTTAACTACTTATGAAAGAACCATACATTTGTAAAGGTTTAATCAACGATCCCTGTTGGCCAATGAAAGCAAACTTTCCCGAGATGATGTGCTGGCAGTACCTGTGGCCTCTGTTTGTGCTGCGTCTGGTTCTGTGTCTGGTTCTGTGTCTGCTCCAAGCCTCCTCGAACTCGATTGCTACCCAGCGATGTCATCATTTACAGTATATACAAACAATAGTATTTACAAAGGAACAAGACCTGCAAGAGATAGACAAACATAACACCAATCATATTTCAATTTATATCAGAGGTCAATAGGGAAAGACAAAACACCTGCACAATGTTCTAAAATTTTTTAGAACTTTCTGGAAACTCAATCCAAACATCACAGACCACAACCAACATATGCTGTAGCCCTAAATAAAACCACTGCATTCCCACAGAGTATTTCAACAGAAAGAAAATATCAATATAGAGCACAAATACATTAGTTTGTAATAAAATTTCTAAATATCTTGCCATTAGCTCAAATCAACATAATTACCTAGATAATCTCAAATGCCACACTCGTGCCTAAAACTCAGGGATTAAAGTATCCAACTTGAATACATGTAATGCATGTACACTTAACCCTAATCACCTTGCTCGACAATAGCGAAATTTACAGAGGACATTACTATTTATACAACTAAATAAGAAAAGATTTTCTTGAGCATTGTACTGTATATCAATGAACACAAACTTGTAGTATGTAAACTGTCATAATTAGTAGGAATTCAGGCAAAAGGTTTTAAAAGCAAGTAATTCATACTGTCATCTGTTGACCAGTCATCAACCGCACAGGGATTAATCGTGACGAGCGAATATTTTAAAATGTGGTATTTATCATAGCAGCAATTAGTAACGGTCATGACAGGGATCTATAGTGTATGAAATATTTACATACAGCGAATTTGTCAATCGTGGAAGGCTGGAAAAATCTAAAAATAAAATCACCTGCAAGGCATCGGCAGGATACATATGCGTGCTACAATCCACTGAAGAACCGTATGTATTCCTTGGCCACTCAATCAGTTATTTCTAATCAGTCATCTAGATGCGAACAAAACACCCCACAGCTATAAAGCTATTGTACATACTTAGTTAGCCAATGTTAGCGTTGGATAACCAGCTTGATTAAACAGATTCCTTTGAAGGGAAGGAAACACAATTCTGAAACTAACAGCTACACGGCGATAATGTGCAAAATTAAAGATGTATTCAGATGCCGGGCAACATCCCAATATGCAATAAACCGGACTATTTCACTGTTGGGAACTATTTAACTAAATAACTAGTCATCAGTTAGCTACTATACAGCTTTCTGACTACTGCAACTAAAAAATGCGCTACCTGGTTAACCATAAATCATAACTAACACTGACTTCACAAACGACCGATTTTGACATGTCTACAAAGGGTTAGGACACCATTATGTAATTTCTGAGAGCCACTTTAAACTAGGTAAGTTGGCTTCCATTCTCCATCGCCCAACCTCATGGCCGTACCATTAGCCATTGCGTGCTATCAGCCCCGATGTGAGCCTCACAGCTATGTACACATTACCATAGAGTTAGGTTGCCAACTGTTGACAATTATTTACGGAACTGGATTTAAAAAGTTAAAACAGTCACTGGTTACTACCCTATTACACGTTATAGTTTTGTCTTGGAAAAATACAACCACACCAAACATCCTTAACAGTCTGAAAACTGAATTTCCCGGGCACACTGAAGTACTTTAACACCGAGGTTCCTGCTAGGCTGCTAGGCCGCTAGGCCAAGTATAGCGAAAATAAATAACGGTTAATATACTGACCAGAAATCCGGTTTGTGGCCTGAAATTCAATGTATAAACCCACTAAATGTTCGCAATAGTGACCCCCTCAATCTTGTTTAAAAAAAAAAAAAAAAAAAAAATAGAATCCCCCAAATCCTGAGAGGAAAATTAAAAATAAGCCGAATCGATTCGCGTAGACAATAAACGAGACTCAGAATTTACCTGTTCTTTTCCACACTGACACCCCAATTGCTTCGTCACGTGGTTGAAGAAACGTAGAGCAGCAATGAAGAAAATATACCCTGATCATGTGACCTATCCCACAAACCTAAATAATCTCTATTTAAATTACAGATTTTACTGCTCTCACGATGTACTGGCAGCTGTCAACTCTCATTTTTAAATATTTTTTACTGACCTTCTACCTATATTTAAAATAGTCTGGCTTCAAAGTAAAATGCATCGTAAAGGACACGAGTTAAATTGAGCTGATTTTTGTGTCCTGCATATTTGTAATTAGGTTTTCATAAAATAATATGTGGTGGTTGCAAACAGATTATGTTTAGATATGGTTTAATTCTGCTAGCTTCTTCCATGTATATTGAATTTAATGTATTTAACATATTTTCATTGTGGAATTATTCTCTAAAATTTTGGAAATGCTTATGATCTTTGCAATATTGCAAGATTCACAGTCTGGTAAATTTGAAGTCTATGTCAAATTGTGTTTAGACCCAAGTAGACTGTCTGTAAGACACCTATTGTAGCAACATGGTATATCAGAGAATATAAGAGTCAATTGGACTATGTGAAAACCAGACAAAGTGTCCAGTCAGGTCTCTTATGCTGGTTCAATACCTAAAAACCAGAGCCGATCCATTCTCTTCCTCTTTTACATGTGGGGAAAATGTGAACCTTAACTTGTATGATATATATTTTTTTATATAAACAATGGTACCAGACAGGGTCCCTCTGCTGTTCCGATCGTGTCAAAATCAATTTCTCGGCCTCGTTTCCAAAAGATTATATATAAGAGTATATGTAGAATATTTTCATTGCATGCCAAAATTCCAAACAGAGAGAAAATATGAGTTATGGGGCACTTAACTCAGTTATGAAGCCTATGAGTGCCCGCAAAGGGCAATATATAATTATAATTTGGGCTATCACTTGTAAATGAAAAGAAAATAGTTTGAGATTGTGCGCTGATCAGCCACTAACTGCTGTCTGGGGATCACATTTAGAGACAGAGGTGTAGTTAGGGGTGGAGCAGTGGGTGTCTGCAGATACATGTCTATTAAAAAAAGGTTTGCACAACAAATAGATTTACCGAAACACACAACATCATTAAGTAGAACAATAGGAGACAATTAAGTTTTTAGTATCTTCAAATATGCTTCAGAATTCTAAAATAGAAAATACACATTATTAAGTATGAAAACGGTCTGCAAAATTGGCCCTACGTGAGTGATTTAGTGTTTTCCCAAGGTACTTCAGGTTAATTGATCCCTTGTTTCTTGTTCACGGGCAGTGTGTCCACCGCTGACTATGTGTTCCGCTCTCTGGTTACTAACAGTCAGTGGTACATTGACCAAAGTTTCCCAGCAGGGCCTGAATGATCACATTCAATCGGAGATGGCTTTTCTGGGTGAGGCGCTCAGCTTGGAGAAGCTCATTCAGCTCAGTCTGCCTTGACAACCTGCTTCAAACAAAAAGGAAGATATTGTGTCCCCATTGTGTCTCCCACACCGACTGGAAAAATCCTGTAAGCTCTGTGCCTGAACCTGAACCGATGCAGATCGGTCACATGTGACTGTCGCCTGAAGAACGACAGAGAAGGTTTGTCTTGTCCCTCTTGTCCATTCCTAATATCTACTCTGAATTAGTCATGTGAGGGTGTGTTTTTTTTCTGCCATGTCGGCAGGGAACTTTAGCGATGGAACCACAGTGATGCGACTAGAGATTCCCCTTGCACCTTTTGTACTGCCTCTTCAGGGAAAATCCATCAACAATCTACTGACAATCCCTGGTCGAGATTCTCACATCATGTGGGAGGAACTACTTGTCTACTTTGGAAGAACTACTTTGAGTGTTAATGCGCTCGGAAAGCAGGAACATCAAGGTTCAACAAAAACCAAGGCCACCTGTCTGCCACCTTACTGACTATGGGACTATGCCATAGTTTTCTAACTGGAACCTCCCAAAGGGGCCCCTTTTCGCTCTCCAAGTCACAAGCAATGGAAGATTCCATAAAGGAGGCCATTGACTTAAGACGTATGTGTCCCCTACTGCATCTTTTTTCTTTTTTGTAGAGAAAAAAGACAGAGGACTAAGGCATTGCAGTGACTATCGAGGACCGAATTAAAACACAATAAATACAGATACCCCCTCCCCCTAGTGCCAGCCACCCTGGAACTACGGAGATGAGCTTGCATCTTCACTAAGTTGCACCTTCATAGCACCCACAACCTGGTTTGCATCAGAGAGGGCGATGAATTGAAGACTGCTTTCCTCACCAGTAGCAGGAGTATCTCGTTATGCTCTAAGGTTTAGTGAACCCTCCACCTCCTTCTTCCACATCTTTGTAAATGAGGTCCAGAAGAAAATTATTTAACAAATACATCATAGTGTATATTGACGACATCCTTTTCTACTCTCCGATCCTGTCTAATAACATCTCTTGGATTCGGCAGGTCTTTCAATGCTTTATGGAGCACAGGCTCTACAGAAAGGTTGAAATATGAGTTCCATCAGAGAACCATCAGCTTCCTGGGCTGCAAGATGGACCACCATAAGATCATGACTGATAACCCCATGCAAAATATATAAGAATTTACTTTGCAAATTTATATTGTCCCCTCATCTGAAACTTTAGCTCTGTTGCTTCACCCCTCACTTCCCTTCTCAGCATCTCACACATTCTCCCAGTCAGGTGTGCTGGGCCTTATTCTTCACGGTATTCCAATTCTCCCACACCTACCGGCCCGGATCCAAGAACTCCAAAGCTGATGCCCATTCCCGACAGTTTTATACCCACCATCCACATCTCCCTCCTGAAACCTGTAGTGTCCGACCCCAGAAGGCATGTCGATCCAGTTGTCAGCCCCGTAGTTGCTCCTCCGCTTCCCTTGGACCTGGAAGACGACCCTGCCTATGATGTCCAGAGGAGCACTCCTGGGTGCCGGTCTCAGACATCTATGCTGGATCCTATCCGTATTAAGGACTTCCACCACCCCATCAACAGGATTCAGCACCCCATGGATCCGTGGCGTTGGGTGCCACCTGTGGGGGTAAGGTACTATCGTATTCTTAACAAACCTTTCTGCAGTTTGCCCACAGAGGTCGTAGTCTCCAGAGTCCTAGCCCTAGTTCTCTGCACCTGCACATTGATTCTGTTTTTTTGTATATATACCCTTTTGTGTCCTCAGTTCTATCCAGAAGTCTTGTTTCTCCCTGATTCAGAGATCGAGTAGATTCCTGCCTATGTTTGATCATTGTTTGTGCCTATGTTCTTTTATTCCTGGATTGTCTGTATTGCGCTGTTTGCCTGCTCTTGACCTATAACCTGCTTCACCATTTTTGATTGCTGGATTTCAGTATTTCACAGTATTGCATAACCTTCACAGTGTGCAAACACCATAAAAATACAGGACAAATGATGTTTTTCACTACATAGACCCTAAAAACAAAACCCTTTACAGCTCAAAAGGAAAGCAATAACGTCAAGGTGGAAGTCATTTGTAAATTAATCTGAATACTTTTGTTAGCTATTTCCCAATATTTTAAACATATTGTTTAAAAACCATCTTGTTGGGCATTGGGCAGCACAGAACGCAAAATAGGTACATAAATATACATGGTGTAAAATAAATATTAGTACAAATAAAATTAATGTAATAAGAACTTGAACTTGATTTGAATTCAGGCAGGTATATGACAGGCAGGCAAATCACAACAAAGGCATGTAGATATTTTATAGCCTGCATTCAAAGTGAGAGAATGACCCACGGAATTTAAGTCAAATCTGGTAAACCTTTTTTCCGCAATGGGAAGCAAGGATAGAAAACTTCAAATTCCAGTATGTGACAACTACAATATTATATTGAAAAATATAAATACATTTCATTACTACCTCCACTCAAGTCATTTACAGATATGTTATCCACAAACCAGGTAATTATCTATACAGGTAAGTGTTTTAATGTTTAGTGAAAACCAATACTCTTTGGACTTTAAGTAAAGGCATACGAGTTTACTGGTGCACCGGGGAAGTAAAACTATTGCTAGAAATATGCTTTACTTGTTTTAGTAACAGGAAGTCAAGCCAGTGGAACATGTAGTTGGTTGCTATGAAGAAAGATTATCTCAGGCACCCAGCAAAAAGTTATTGGTCAGGACTAAGATCTCTTGGGAATTTAGGGGGTTTTGGGCAGTTATATATAATAGGAGTGTTACCTCCCAATATGTGTCACTTCATGTCTGTGTCATTTGTTTTTTCTCTCCCTCTGTCGCTCAGAACTCCTGGTTGTCTCCATTGGTTGGTTCATCCCCCTGTCAGTCATCTTTAACCCATTTGTGTTGTGGTATATATTCTTCAGTTTTTGTGTTAAACTTAATGATCATTGTTTTGTTGGTTTGGAAGTCTTTAGGGAAAAGGGGAGTGTCTGTAGGTAAAACGCCACACGCTTACATTCTTACAGGCTTACATTCCACCCACAGGTAATCTCTGTTTAAAAGGTAAATGTCTGGGTGGAAACATTCCCTGTATTTTGTTAGTTAGAGAGGCAATCGTCTCTATATCTAAGTTAGCATGTGTTTTGTTATACTTTCATTATTTTGGTACAGTTCAGCCTTTTTTCTCTGCACAGTATCTGTGGGTCCTACTTCCATACTCAAATAAATTTTGAACCTATTATTTGAACAGTATTTTGCTGTCATCCCACGACGAGCATGTGCAGGCATACGGTGTGTTATGTTCCCCTATCCTCCCTGGACCTACCATCTGGGGGGTTTGTGTCAGGACGCAGCCATGCCTAGCCATGTTTTTACACTCACATAGCCATATACAAATGGTTACAGTCATATTCATATTCGGTTTCATGGTTCTTTAAGAATTATTATCCTTATTAAGAGTCTGAGCCGTTGTCCTTTAGTTTCTGAGAGCTTACAGCTTTACATCTACACTTCTGTGTATCGCCTGAAGAATTTTAGGTGAAGTAGCTTGCACAATAATATAAAGGCTATGCTGGGATTTGAACAGGGAGACATTTAAGCAAAACATCTGAATGCTTAATCACTATACCCAACAGGTCCTTCTACTTACAGTTTCAAGGATTATAGACTATTTAGCTCATGCAGTGAATAAAAACTATATGATGACTCACATCTCTAAATAAAGTATATAGCTACTTACTGCCCTACTCAGACAAAAAGGCTACATCACCAAGTTACAGAAAAATCAACTTTAAAAAGACGGCACTACTACTCACACATAAGTCACTGACCAAAGCTTAATTTGTTGCAGGTCCCAGGGCAAAAACATGGGCTGGGGAAATTTTAGTAAAGCAAAGTATATGCTATGTGTATTCTCTAAGTAAATAACAAGTCATAAATTTGAAATGTAATCAGAATAATGCACTTCAAAAAGACCACAGGAGATTGGAATGTTAGACTAGTAAGAGCACAGCTGCACCCACTTGATATACCGAGGGGTGCCATGTGGTCAATTATTTTTTGTGACATTTAAGGGAGAGGGAGAAATAATGGGGTAATTGGATGGTCAATCAATGGTGCTGGAAGTGGCCGTACCAGGCAGGGGCGTTGGAACAAGGCCGAGTTGAAAATTAACGGTGTGAAAGAGTAACAGGTTGAGTTGAAAGGAGGGGTCTGAAATTAAGCCCCACTGTTGGAGAGGCTGCAAGGAGGAGACCAAGATTAGTTTCCACAATAAGAGGGGTTGAAAAACAACATAAAAAAGAATGAATTGGGATGTAAAGTAGTCTTGTCTTTTTGGTTTTGTTGTGGTTGGTCTAGTCTTGTTTGCCCGGTCAAACCAGAATCCCCCTATTAAATGGTTCAAAAGGTTATACGAATCATGCCATTAATATGGTGATATGGGGTACCCAACGCACCACACAGAGGGTAAAGGGCACCTGTACAAAACCTTTGTGGTGTTGTAGGCAGGTCTGCAATGGAAGCCCATCCCCAGAAATACAGACAGTAATTATCAGTACAAACTTTTTTTGTCCTTTAGATATTATTTAACCGAGCTTCAAAATGTCAAATAACATTCACGTTTAGCACATGAGGAACTTTTTGTTAGCCATGTTGATTTTGCTGCGATGACAATAATTTGAGTTAGAAGAGGTATGGTTATTTATTTAACCTCCAATGTTTTAAATAGTCAATCCCGACTTGCTCGCACTTTGCATAGGCTGGCGTGAGCTGCTACCACTTTATTACAATGAACTCATTTCAACATCTCAGTAACAATACACACACAAACAGACAGGGTAATTTAGCATGGCCAATTAACCTAACCCACAAGTCTTTGGGCAGTGGGAGGAAACCAGACCACCTGGTGGAAACCTACGCAGACATGGGGAGAACTCCACACAGAGAGACACCCCAAGCCCTGGCACTGTGAGGCAGCAGCGCTAACCACCGCGCCACCTTGCCGCCCTGACCACTGTGCTATCTTAACGAAACACTTCGAAATAAATAGCTTTGAATAAATAAATTATATAAATTAAATAAATAAATATATTTTTTGAAAAAAGCACTACATTAAGAAATCACACCAGAATTTCATAGAAAGCCACTGAAATCTTATTGGAAAAACTGGACGTAGGGGACAAATCAACATTTGAGAATAAGTTGGGACTAAAATACGTGTCTGTGCCTTAAATTACTGGACGTCTAATCACCTTACTACTCCAAGACATGGTGCATCACAGAGGGGTTTTTTTTATACATTTAGAACATAACAAGTAAATATATATGATGTTAACGTTTTTCTAGTATAATCCAAAACATTTCTGCAAAATTACCAGAATAACTTCCCTCCACTCAGGTGGATCACATCTTTCCAAAATTCTTCTACCGTTCTTCAAACTTAATCAATTTTTCATCACACAGGAACTGTTGGAAAGTAAACTGCACAAACTGACTAAGCACAGATACATTTTAAGTAGGCTAATGGGAGGGTAGTGATATTAGAAATTGAAGTCACTCTAAGGCTTTGCTCGAATCCCTCCAAGTCTGTCTTGGTCAAAAGAAAATATGACTTGAATTGTAAAAAATAAAAATAAAAACCTTGAAGATTGGACGCAAACATCTACTGAATGTTTTAAAAATATTTTTTCAAAAGGGTTACATTTTTTCAAAGTCTGCCTTATTTTTGGGTTATAATACACTTGCGAAACTTTTCATTAACCTTATTTTATCTTTTTTACCAGTTTTGAGCATATACATATATATATATAGCCGCTAGATGGCATCATAGTAGTATACAGATAGGGAAATTATTTATTTATAAGCAATACATTCGTAATGTGTTCAATTTTAAGAATCTTATTGAATATGTACACTGCTGAGAGTTAATTACAAAATACCTTTATTACAGTTAAAATACACTTTTATTCAATAATCATTTATACGTAACACAATTTTAACAACAATAAATGTCACAAGTGAATAAGAGAGGCCAAAACACTAGGCATATCTCCCTCACTTACAGCACTAAACTTGACCAACACAATTTTAAAGAATTCTGAATACTTAGACAAGATTAATATAAATATTTCCACTAATTTAAGAAAAGTTGTTTTTATTGCTTCATTCAGTGATCAGTCTTTTAAACTGAAAATGTATAAACACCCTTTCAAGGCCCCAAATAAAGTCATACAAAACAAATGTTCAACAAATACAAGTAAAGAATAACCCATAAACACTAACTGGGCTATAATTTCAGCAATGTAGGATGGATTATTTTGATGGAAAAATGCTAGGGAACCAACCTAGAAGATCACTTTCATTTGTCCATTGTCTAAACAGATGGGTTTAATGACATATGGGTTTAATGTTAATTGACTAGAGGAATTTAGTCCTGTTCTGCATACTTCATTGTTCGGAAGTTTTTTGAGCTTCAGGAAGATCTCTTTTTCGAGTAATTACTGGGAAACATGCCAAAGAACCGTAATTCTTCAACCAGTGAGTTTTTTAGTATTAATTTATTTGTCGATTAATATTTGAGTAACCATAGGTTCCCTTCAAAATTCATTTACAGATAGATTCAGTATACTGGTACTTAAAGTAATTATACTGTACACATAGTCACTACAGTGTGTCATTGCAATCACATCTTCCATGTTTTGGTGGGAATGTTCTGGGGCCCGCATTTAGTGTCTAGTACTGCTTACCGGGATGTATGAGGAGCCAGCTTTAAGAAAATCCCTTTTGTCAAATCAATACATTCATTTACAGATCATATGGTTATGACCAGTTTCACTGCTAGCTCAATGCTACTTCAACTGAAATGTTTTTGTTTTTTTTTCCCCTGTAAAATCCAATTATGTTATGGTGTTGGATTGAAAACAAATCAAATCTACAAACTGCTTCCCTGCATTTACATAAATTATGAATTATTTTGTTTGATGTGTCAGTATTAGATTAGTGTATGGAGTACTCCATTTGTAGTATTTGTAGTGCTATGAGGTATGGCATCTGTTTTTGTATGCATCCCTTTCTGTGTTCTACCTGTTCATGACTTAACCTCAACGACTTTGATTAAGGGCAGAGGCTTGTTGGTGGCAGAGGAGGGTGTGAGCAGCTGACTGTGCGGAACAGAGGGAACACATGAAAGTGTCAGGTCCACACTGATATAGTCAAACAGTGAATCATTTAGGACAGTCACTACTAAATTATAAGGGCATGACAGGAACATACTCCGAAGTGTGTGTGTGTGTGTGTGTGTGTGTGTGTGTGTGTGTGTGTGTGTGTGTGTGTGATCCTGAGCATGTGTGGTTTGCTGTGAATATGAATGCAGACATATGTTAAATTAATTATTTATGTTGAAATACATAAATATTGTAAGTGTACAAAGTTACTACTGCTTCTGGTGAATTGACTCTTATTAAAGTGGATAACTCTAATGTACTTTTTAAATTATTTATTATGAAATGTACTTACATTATAGAAATCAAGTAACAGGGGCTACCTGTGGACAATCTGTGCTTTGTGCTCTGAGCTGGTTCTTCGTCCTCCTAGAAAATGCTCATTTTGGTCACGCATCTCTCTGTTCTGAACATGAAGGGCACATGTTTCGGGGGGTCAAAACCATGTAACAGTAGAGGCAAGAACAGCACATAGAAGTAGAGCAGGGCTGGACAAGCATGCTTCTAACCTCTGCCTCCAAGAAGGCCACCTTCTCTTCCAGATCTCGGATCACCCCTTCCCTCCCCTGGATCACAGTTTGGGAGTTTTGTAGCTGTGAAACGGTCCAAAAGCAGCCTTGTTCAGCGCTTTTAGTATTTACCCATGACACAAAATCTGAATATTCCTTAGTTTAAAGCTTTCATCGTGGACAGGTAGCAGACCCATGTGTAATATATATTTCAGGCCCAGTGGCACAAGATTTAATTGTGTTCTCGTGTACTCATGAGTTTTAGATGCCATTTATTATTGGCCTTTGAACTGAAGTATGTATCTACAGTAATCTGAATGCAAGGTTTTGGGTATTTGTCCCATATTGTGATTTCCTGCTCTGTTCTGTTCACGCTCCACTACAGTTTATTATAATAAAGAACTGTTGGAAATAACTATCTGCTTCTCTTTGTGTACTTCAACCTTATCTCTCTCTGTCGGTATCCATTCATGAAATACATTTTATATTATGTATCTATCGTCCCTCTTTTTCCCTCTCCCCACTCCCTCACCTGTTCGATCATATGTCGGACCTTCCTCTGTTGGCTCATCAGCATGTCATCCAGGTGGTGGATCTTCTCTTTCAAGGCAGCCACCTCCTTCTCCAGCTGCTCTGAGCTGCAAAAGACAGACAGAGAGATGCACACGAAACAACAACATGTAACAGAAAAAATTTCATAGGGCAATGCGAAAATAATTTCTTGCTTGAAATAATAGTACATGCCTAAGATAGAGAATTCATGTGTTTTCAATATAATTCTCCAGAGCTGCTCATATCAAATTGAAGGAGTGGCCACACTCAAAATGATCAATTCGTCACTTTTCGTCAAAATAATTAAAAATATTAGTGAAAACACATAGGTACGACCTACAGGGAAGGAGCAGCCAGGTAAGACCACTCTCAGGCATAGCCAGCATGTTTTAGCCTGAAAGCTCAGTGGGCCAAGAGTGCCATGATTGTGTGGCTCTCACCGCCTTTCTCTGCTCTGCGCCTCCTGTCTCAGGGAGCGCAGCTGCCGCAGCTCCACCTGTCCATGACTCATCTTCTCCTGCAGGGCGGCACTTTCTTGCTCCATCCCTACCCGCAGGCTCTGCAACTCCTCAATATGCTGGTCCTTGGCCTCCACTTCCTGTTGGACTTGTTCTAGACGTGCACCTTGCTCCCTCAGCTGCTGCTGGTAAACCCTATTCTCTGCCTATAGTGGGGCACACAGTTTAGTTTTCACTAAAAGGACTAAAGGACTAAAGTCTGGTTCAACTTTATCATGTAAAAATATCTGTAAATATCACTGTACATTTTTCTGAAAAATTTGCACAATACCAGAACACCAGCTTTAATGTGGACTGGAGAAAGGCTTAACAAATGAGGGAGACAGAATAACAGCTTAATAAGAATGGAAATGTACAGTGAATGTAGAGGGGAAGTCAAGGGGAAAGACACAATGCGGGACACTAACCTGCAGTTTCTCTAGCTCTTCCTGGTACTTTTGTTCAGCCTCCTGCAGTGATGCATTAAGACAGCTTGCCTCCCGCATCATACCACCGTCCTCGCCATCCACCCAGTCCTAAAGGTAATTCATTTTAATTTCAAATGATTTCATTATATTTTTTTATATTTTTCAGTTCAGAAAAGTTTATATATACATACTGCACACCTGTGAGCAATTAAGATAATCTCAGTAGATGGGAAATTCCACAGTGTGTAAAACGTTAATAATCGGAAATTTCATTATCTGTTGAGAGAAATTTTGGTCCTGACATCAAAGTCCTTTAAAAAAAAATGATGATGTGAAACTGAAGCTATTTTAAAAGAATTGTATTGATGCCAGGTGGTGATCTATGTTGGTGAACTAGTGATATGTGGAGAAACAATGTGAAAATACCTCGCTATGTACATAAATTCACACAGACAGTCTTCTACCTCCTTCAGCCTTTTGCCGTTATTGTTTCTGGAAGCCATCTGTTCCCTCAAGGACTTTAAACAGTACCTCACCTGAGTAGAGAAATACCGGGTGGTCACAAATACAGACCTTCACAGCAATACTAGATAGACAGACACTGTCATGAACAGAGAGTAAGAGCCCATATGCTTTGGAAAAACCCTTACTTGAGTAAATTTTGATTTTATTGTGTGGAATGTGTATGTAATTAGTCTCTCTCCTGGAATGGAGAGAGTCAATGTAGAAAAGTGAGTTAGGACTTACCTCTTGTATCTGAGACACTTCATTTGACATCATCCTGAAACTCTGCTGTCCTGCCTTCACGTCTTCAGGAAAACCTATAGCACAAGCACAGCCAGATCCTGTTTCATACACAGGTTCGGTTTGGACAGTTGGAAAAATTGCGTTTGGCATATCAATCAGCCACTTTCTGACAAAAACACAGAAACACAGTCTCACTCTCAAATTCAAATTCCATGGTCTCCAACTTGTTCCTGCTCATGGAAGTACACTTTAATTGTAGTGGCAGGAGATTCAAAAGGTCTAGAATCTTGCTACTCAACCTGAGAATGCTGAGCCCCAATATCAGTCGGTCCTATTTCTGCCTCAGGTTTTGGTATTATTTAAGTAAATAAATCCCCTAAAAGGACCTTCTTGCGCACCTGAGTGCGGTTCTACTGATGATAATCACACTCAGGTGCCAGCAATCAAGTACTTTATAAAGAACAAAAAAAGGTAGACTAGAAAAGTCTGTTTGTTGTTGGTGAGGCTTTATTTTTGTGGACGTTTTGTTATTGAAAAATTATTAAGTTGTTTGTTTTCCCTGGAAAGGGAGGTTTTGGTTTATAGTTCGCCTTGTTGTATTTGTTTTGTATGTTTGAGTGAGGCAATGCCGAATAAAAAGCCTACACCCCCCCCCCCCCCCTTTGTCTCCATTTCCAGCCGCTCTTGGGGCGAGACTAAAATGATTTATTAAACATGGTGATATTTCTCTGTGCTTCTCAAATCGCCCGTTTATACTTTACAATATAGAACTACTATTCTGGACATACAGCAGTCTGCTATTTTCCTTTTTCCTTGGACCACTTCAACAACACTGTTGTCTCTGTTGCCCTACTTTCCCATCTTAGTCTTCACTGTTGACTCGCTCGCCTTTAATTATGCCTTTCCTTCTATTTTCAGATTGAAATCCCTAAAAAACAATTTGTAATGACACAGGAAGAATTATTGCCAAATCTGCCAAATCTGCCAAATCTGCTGCACTAAGTCACAAAGCTCTCCTACTTTTAACTACCATTTGGGTGGAATAAAGGGGTTTCTGTCTTCGGCTGAACTGAATAAGAATACATGACGAGGACACATGAAGTATACATATTATATATAAACTATGACATTCTAACACACCCAGTAGTAAAACAAACCAAAAAGAAAAAACTTTCCAGACTAAAGCCCTATCTCCCCCATCCTCTGCTGGCACTCTTTGTAATGTATTTTCAGTTGAAGCACCTGAGTGTGGCATAATTAGTCCAAGCAGGTACTGATGTACTGGCGCTGGGTGTGGCTCCCACAGTTTGCCTGTCAGTCAGGGCGGCCCTACGCGTGTCTCCAGGGCTTGAGGGTGTGGCTTCTGACACCGTACTTCACTTCCACAGACAGTTATGCTTCACTCATGAGTCCCAAGCAAGATGAAACATGTCTGCAGGGGCTTTGAACGCTGTGATTATAGAAGCTGTAATGGCAAATTTAGCACCTACGTTCTACGTTATAGAAACCTATTAACTTTACTATAATTATAAGAGGAAAGGAAAGAAGGGAGGAGTAGATAGAACAGGAGAAACAAATACATTCAATGGAAAAAATGTATATTTGTGATGCAAATAAAAACCCCCATAAATTCCATCCCCACCAGGGTGCCCAGGAAAGACCTTATAATTTCCCAGAGACTCATTCGTAAACACGGAAACAACTAATCCATTAAGGTGTGGGGACTCCGAATGACACCAAGAAGTGATGTCATTAGCCACCACCCTCAAGCCACTGTATCCAAACTTGTGCCGCTTTTCACAGAGAATCAGAAGCTTGCCATGAATCACACTTCCTTGAAAACCGGCGAACGGACAAAATGCTCTGCTGTATGTACCTACATTTCTCTCACACATACACACCAATTGCAAACCACATGGCCAGGTGACAGGGAGAAAGTAGGTGAAAACAGAAGAAAGATGTGTATAAACACGCATTAAGAACACACTCTGCAACAAACTCTGCAGTTATAGAACAAATTGGGATATTTCGCATGGTCTATTAAATCACAATTTTCTCAGGGACTTAATTATATATATAGCCTTTTTATATATTTATTATATATGCCTTAATTTAAACAAATTACAACAAAGTAAAACAAAATCACCCTTTTTGGGAAAACAACTTACTGCAACAGAAAGCTCACCAAAGACACATACTATTCAGTCTCTGCCAGTCTTTTGTAGTGACTTATTTGCAAGTACCTGAGTGTGGTTCCATCAATATTAATACAATGAGGTGCACACTGAGGTCCTGTCTGTGGGAGTGTGCACTAGCTGGCAGCCTTAGATAATACCAATAGTCTGTGTATCTTCTCCAGCTCAGCTTCCTGTCTGCATAGGCTTCCTGTTTTTATCCTCAGAAATAGTCTCTAATAGTGTTACCTGACACATTTGGCTCCAATGTGAGGGACAAAAAATGGCATACAATTTAAATGTCTCCATTCCATCTTTTCTCAGCTTGTGACATTCCCCCTCTACCAATAGTCATTCCAACTACCCTTATTCCCTATACCTCAGCAAGGATTTCACTGCTATCACAGTGAGGCACCTGCCTCGGCCCAGTCCACTGGTCCTGGAAAACCCTGGGCCACTGGCAAGGAAGCTGGGAAACACAAGGCGGGACACCACTTCCATTGAATAGGTTCTTGAGAGGCTCCACTGTTAGCCTCCCTGACTGGCTGCTCCCCCATGCTAACATGCCTGGCCAAAGCTCAGAGTCTTGAATTCCTTTGCTGAACCATCCTCAAATCCCACAGCTTGGCGGCGTCTTCGAGACCCTCCACACCCATCATAACACCACCCACCCAGCTCAACCTCGAGAGAAAGCCTATTAGCCTATTAGCGGGGTGGTACTTTACCTCAATTAAGTAGCTGGCGAGCTGCACCACCCACCGCTACTCTATTCCCCCCAGATTGTCTGTCGATTTTATCAGAAAATTGTGGCCAGGTACACTTTGAAGTCCACTCCATACTGGTAGTCTTTGAACTTGAACTTTGAACCCATGGTAGCCCACTTCAGGGTCAAAAACTCCAGCCTGAATACACTGTAGTTCTAAGTCATTGTGCTTGGTGGATGCAGGCTCCAGCTAACATATGCTATCACCATCCTGGACCTTGGCCAGGGCTGCACACAGCACGTCCAAATTGCTATCAGTGTTTTACAGGAATCGCAAAAACAAAGTCTGCATAGGGCTGGATCGGAAGGCTCAACCATCGAACGTCGACCTCCTGGCAGTCCCTGCTCCAGTCCACCAGTTTGGTCTTTTCCCCCAGAGCCTCAGAGCCAGTCAAGAACTGATGTAATGAACTATGACCTTAGAGAAATATGGGATAAGTTTTGATAGTAGAAAACCCCAAAAATGCCCATAGTTTTCTGACACTCGCTCAGCTTAGCTACATTCATGTGGTGCATTCACATTTCTGTGATTATAACGTTGCAATAGAATGTTTTCAAAAATTACGCAACAATTGTGTCTGGTACAGCCTCTGACTTTGTTACTGAATGCCAATGACTCATTACTTCTGAAACGTGGATGGTTTTCAACAATATAGTCAAAATAAGCATTTAAACCACCCAAAACAAGTGTGGTTGGAATCCCGTCTGCCTCTTGGCCTGCTTGAAGCACTTATGTGATATATGACCTACCAGCCCACGTCCCAGGCAGATCCGCCGCCCATGTGGGTCCCACTGAAAAGAGACGACCCATTTACAGTTAGCTACAAGCTAACACCAACAGTCCATGTAGCTTCTCCAGCTCATCTCACTGTATAATCCCTGAATAGGCTTCCTGTTTTATACCCCAGAACTGAGAGGGTGTGAAAGGTTTCCTATTTTTCATGTTGATGAATCAGGCAGTACAAGTACCTCCAGGAATTATTTGAGGGATACCAGAATCTTGAGGGTGGGGTACAGCAGTTAGATTAGTTTTTAGTTTTTTGAAGAAGCAGGATGAGTCGGGCCATGTAAGCAGGTCAGCAACAGCATTGTATTTCCCTAGGGTGAATCATAGTTGTACTGAAGGAGTTAATTAGCTCACCGGGGAATGCAAATTACAAATCATGTAGAATTAGGATCAAGTGGGATTTCCATGGACCACCTCTTTATCTATTCAAAACAGCCTAAGGTGGGGTTATGCGATGGTACTATAAGGTCATGAACAGCCATCCTTGTTCAAAAACCTTGGAACTATTGAAACCCAGAAAATGATGTGCAGACTGAAACAGCACCTTTGCAAACAAAATATGTAAAATAAACAATGATTTATTTTTTCTCTGACAAAAGTCTGACAAAAGCTTGCAAAAGGTCTTGTTGCAAAAAGCCTTCAAAAACAAACTTACTGCTACCAATGATGTTGATTTCACAGGAAATTTATGTATAGAAAGAACTATTCCCTTCATTCTTCCAAAATACTTCTCTTTCTACACATAACTATGTTTATCACTAAAAAAACTACCAAAGAAACAGCAAAATAATTAAATCCCCATAATGATCAGACTCTCTAATCCTCTCTAAGCCGCAATGCAACTTGCTAGCCTGGCAGGTTGACATGATTTTGCATCCATCAAGAGCAATAGTTTTCCTGTTAGAGTGTGATGATACCTTGTGTGTACAAATAGGATTCAAGCTTTTTAACAGTGGAACCTGAATAACAAACATGGAAATTCATGAGACTAATTTAGTTTTAGCATTTTCCATATTAAAAAAATCTATTTGATTTTAATAGTCTCACCCTTCACAGCTTTTTATGGGAACAACAATCAATCATCAATATTCTAAACACAGTTAAAAAAATTATACTTTCCTAAGAAAGTAAAAGCTTGTCTCGTATCACCTTTTTTGAACTTGAATAGTTTAACAGAATAGGTGCATTTCTATAGATAGCCGCTCAGACAGCCACTTTTATTTACATTGCAGATGTAAATTATTTTGGTTTCTCTACAATATGAAAGTACATTTCCTCTCCATTAACCAAAAATAGCCATCATCTTTCATCTCATGTATGCTTTCCACAGTCATGCTTCGACCAAACGCTCCGAACCGCCTTTGACAAACAGACTAATGCTTCCTCAATCCGCTTTTTAATTTCAACCACAACAGGCTCCCATTACCTTCAGTGCTCTACCCAATCTACAAACCTGATAATACTGAGAAAGATATATAACATATTGTGTAGCACAAACTGCAAGTAATTCCCATACCGTATAGTAGCTGACACAGCTGCCCCAGCACTCCTCATATGAAAACTATCAGTTTTAGAATATTGTCACGTACTCCAGGT
The DNA here is from genome assembly GCA_025775065.1 of Hiodon alosoides. Lineage (NCBI taxonomy): Eukaryota > Metazoa > Chordata > Actinopteri > Hiodontiformes > Hiodontidae > Hiodon > Hiodon alosoides. The sequence goes on from JAOYSI010055322.1 coordinate 55,152, forward strand.
CACTTTACTGCACATACAGTTAATGTTCTATTTGATTTCCAGTTAACCCAGCCTCAACCAACAGTGTGTGAGTCAACTCCAAACACTTCAGCTGCTCATTTCTATACAAGGGCAAGTAAACTAGAACACACCTGCCCCAAAATTACCAGCCCCTCCCTAAGTCCAGAAATTACTGTGCCTTCACAACTCCTCCTGGGGGAGCGCTCAGGTAAGGAGGTGGGAGAGATTCCCTATTCAAGTGATCTCTGCCACAGCCATAAAACCCTCAAACAATGAAGCCCACAATCTCAGCAGAAAGATTAAGACCAACTGCAACTGAATTTATTATAGCATTTTTGGTTAGATCCAGCTAATGCGGAGCATAAACAATGCCACAAAAGCAAAAGCAATTTTTCACCTGAAACATATTCTTCACCTATATGTAAAGAGCTTTGTGAAGTGCTTTAAAGAAACCAAACGATCTATGTTGTTATACAGGATTGCATCTAGACTACAACCAATACATGGGTGAAGCTCTTCAGCAGGTTCTATAGGTATCAATGTGGCTCCACTCAACACGGTGGAATGTGGGAGAAATACACATTTGAACCTGTGTGCTTCTGCAATTTCCATCATCTGTTGGACATGCTAGTTAGTCACACTCATGATTAAGTACACACATATGGTAACAAAGATAGCAAAATTAAATATATTCCAGAGCTAAAACCTCTATCAACGGGAAATTTTTTTTAGAAAATAAACAAATCTGAAATGGACATTATCTCATTAAAGATATTACAGAGCCTGTTCAAGGAAAACACATGTTTTTGGAAAGATATATAACCTATATAGCCTGTGTCCAAAATGCCTCATCTAAATAAACATTTTTAAATCACCAGAAATAAAAAATAAAAAACAGTACTTACATCAAAAACAAATAAAGCAAACTGTATATACAAACTATTTAGCCTAAAAAGATTAAAGCAAAAAGCTCTGGTTGTAATCTGAGCCTTTGAAACCCAGTCTAGCTGTGAAGTTGAAAGTTCTAAAAGAAATTAGTAGCACTTATAAATGTGCTCATTGTGGAGGCATTGACATTGTGGATTCTTGCCCCTAGCTTGGAGGCCCACTTCTAACATAATACTGAAAGAGTGGTGTTGGATCAGAGGCCATAAAGGATTTTTCGAGACAGTTGTTAGAAAAAGCTTTTAATACTTCTTGTAAAAGGGAAGAGCAGTCATACACAAATGTATGACGAGATTGGTTCTATGACCCACCCTGTTCTCAACCATACATATCTGTCATAGCCATTATATTGTGTTTTCTGACTTCCCCCAAATATAACCCATTGAGTGCAAAACGGGGCAGCCCTGAGAGTCATACCACTCAATAATCTCATATCAGCAGAATATAAACAATGGCCTGTAGAGGCAACAAAAGACTTACAGCTTATGGCTAGGTTGTGAGGGTAAGAAAAAACAGATCTTTGGAATGTACATATGCACTTTGAGCCCTGTCCTTAACCTTTGGTCACAAAGGTCACGACAGCTGGCTTCTTTGGTCACGACAGCTAACTCCTTCCAGTCTCCTGTTTGACCACCAAGGTAAACATATATCCCACTCTCTGTGAATTTACTGCAGACCTATGCTTTAGAAACTTTTGAACTGAAATGAGCAGAGGCCATTTTTGCGAAGCATTTCTGCACATTTGTGAATGCCTCCATTTGACTACTGTACCAAATTAAGTGGTTAATGCATTTTAAGTATAGGGGTTTGGTCCCCTGCCCATAAAATGATAACACTCTTTGATCGATTAAATACTGTTGAGGGAGCATGTGAATGATTCCAGGTTGATTTGTGTTTGTTTTTTTAGATGCATCCATGGCACATAGAGTAAGTGGTCAGACAATTCTGGGAACCCAACCTGAACCTGTAGGGAAAGTCAGATGCAGGCTTTGCTTATTTTTTAATATAATGCATTGCTAGTTTTTTCCCCAGGATTGCTGCACCACTCCATTAGTTGCTGATTGGAATTTGGAAGAAGGCCTGAGGTGTGACCTGGACAGTAGACATAGCACCCTTTACAGACTAACAATGCCCCTTTTCAGGTCTTGAAAGGTTAGGGGTCAGGCGAGATTGTAGACGTGGTTGTCAGACAGGCTGGCTCCTCAACAACTTCTTCTGGGCTGTTTTCAAAAGAGAAATACTGGGTGCATGAGACCTCCTTTTTTCTATCTCAGCCTGGCAACAATGCTTTATACCCCCTGATTGCATGCACCTCAATCGACTTGGTTGCAGGCAATTAGCAATGGCTGTAGTGCTGCTGGTCCCTCAGGGCAGGGACTTCTGCAGCGGGGCATAGTCCGTGAGGAGGGTGACCTGTCGGCCCTCTGTCAGCTTCCTCCACCCACTTTTTGGCCTGGCACTCCTTCTCCACTGTAGAATAGAGGTTGGGTGTTCCACTCCAATCAATTAATTCCTTGACCTTTTGTTGAGGAGCTAGACCACCCATGGCACATAAGGGAATAGGAGTTCCCTGTCCCAATCTTTCTGCTCTACCACCTTCTTGAGTGATAGAATGTGATGGAAACTTCTAGTTTCGCCAAACGTCTCCATGCCCAGACTTAGTTCTTGAAGGGTATAAATATCCAGCCTGCAGTAGGTTCTGTGGAGAGACTGCTGTAACAACGAGATTGCTGTAATCTAGATGCAAGGTCAACATTGTAACCTGTATTAAAAACCTGAAGGACAGAGCCGTACGCTCTGGTCGCTTACAGCATTGTCTAAGCTTCGAAAGAAAGCAGATCATTTTGATGGAGACAGGTCAGACTAAGCTCTGAGAAAGAAACACTTGTTCATTAGCTGAGCAAAGGTGAAAAAGGGAGGAGAAGTGGATATACTGAGGCAACAGCGGCAATGAATTGGATAAGGGAACTGCCTGGCTACACCACAGATAAGACATCGACTCTGACGACTCAGATTCAGGATCAAATCCTCAACTGAAGCCAATCAAGACAAAAGTTAGATGCTGATGGTGAGGCGAATTTATGGTCCATCCATAAATCGCTTGCCCCCAAAGCAATTGGAAAAATGGTCTAATGGCCTACAAGATTCCACAAGCAGCAGGATCTAAGGCCTGGGAATACATACATCACTTACAACTCCTCTACAGATCACATCCAATGGCATGGGAGATAACAAATAGATAACAAAAGAGTGGCTCTGAAGAGATACCTGAGGGACCTAATTAATGCCACAACTAACTGCGAAGAAATTAAGAAATGTGTACAGCAGTCTGGTGAGTCTCTTCTGGACTTTGAAGACAGATTCAGAGCAGTGGTTCTTCATCACAGTGGTATGATAGAAACGGATGATGATATAAACACCACACGCAATGGGGCCATACTATTGCAGTTCCTTCGTCATTTTGACGACAAATATGTGCCTCACAATGCACTTACATCTGCAGATTGGCAGCTACTCGCCTCAATGTGGGTGGGTTCCTTTGATCAGCCTACCAAAAATAGCCAAAAGCAAGAACTAAGGAATAGTTTGCCAATTTTTATCATGGAATCAAACTCAGTCTCAACATTTAAAACCAGATTAAAAACCCATATGTTCAGTCAATCCTTGATTAAGGAGATGGAGGGGTGAAATTTGGCCATAGAACCTTCAGGTGCAAAGACCTTTCCTTGCTGTCACCTCTCTATTGCTAGGCCCATCCTTGTTGGTCTGGCTGTGCTCCTAGGAGGCAGGAAAGACTCTGATGACCTTCATCACTGTTTTCTGGTTTTTCAGTTCCCTCTGGAAAATTCTGTTTGTAAAAATGCACTATATCAAATAAAATGTGATTGATTGATTGCTCCAGCATCATTGAGGGGGTGTCCGTAAGGCATGCTGGGACTCCGAAGCCTCGGGCCCGCTGTCAGCAGGAACCTCAGCTCAAGTGGCAGAATTGACAGCCCTCACTGAAGCATGTAAATATGCTGAGGGACGAATGGCAAACATCTACACAGACTCATGCTATGCCTTTGGATTTAGACGGTTGCGACATCGCAATATCTGTTTGGACATGTGCTACTCACAACAACAAAACATTTTAGCAGCCACCTTCACACAAGTCAGCACAAGAGCAACACTAAGACCGTCAAAGCCATATTAAAACATTGGTCTCTATCGAGGCGAATGTTCTCTAGCAAGTCCATTTGTAGATCCCCAAAGTCCGCTTCGTCCCAGATTTAAATTTGTGTATCCGTCCAGTTTTCAAGCCAATGAAGCCAATTTACAGACACTGTTTAGGGCTCACTCTCTCCAGCCAGCATAGGTTCTGCTTGCGTTGTATCCCCTGTGTAAAAATATTTGCTGTAAGCCACAATTTAACCATCCTAGGCTATACATCTTCTAAAACATTTATGATTATTAACATTAGATTTTATCTTACCAATAACATTGCCCGTCAAAAAGAACTCGAATGTTTTGCCGAAATGCCGGCCTCCGCTTCTGTGGTCCGTGTCCTTGATATCGCCAGACTCTGAAAAGTATATCAAACAGATTTAATCAACGATAAATAAAAGCATTTACAGACTATAGTACGACGATGTCGTTGTTCAACAGTTTAAAATTACTAGATTACATTATATAATCAAATGTCAGAGTAAACATGGTGTAAATGATTTGTTTAAAAGGCTGTATTTATTACTGTTGACAATTGCTTTAGTGTTATTGACTTATAGGGTTATAAACTTCCTGACATGACATGGGGGGGGGGGGGGGGATTTATTTTGTAAGGAAAGGCCCATTTAATAAGAAAACCAAAAAAACAAAAT
>JAOYSI010055333.1:0-24880 GCA_025775065.1 Hiodon alosoides
ACCCTTCCCAGAAGAGTGGAAGCTGTTATAGCTGCAAAGGGGGGACCAACTCGATATTAATGCCTATGGATTTAGAACAGGATGTCATAAAAGCTCCTGTAGGTGTAATGTGTGGGTGTCCCAATACTTTTGTCCAAATACTGTAGTACATATATATAGCCAATGGCAACTCTCAAGGCTATAAATCGCAAATAAAATAGTTTAACCATTCGCTGTGCTTGGTGCGCACATTTTAGAAACAAAAAATTATATACATACTGCAACCTCAGTATTATTTAGAGGTTGTGCATAACAGCAAAGTGGGGGTAAATGTTAGGTACTTTCTCCCTTTGATTTTCCAGAATATTAGATTATTTTCAAAATGCCCATGTACCAATGTCGAGACAAACTCTCGTCCAGATAAAATAATTGGATTTGGAAAATATTAACTCAGTTTGACTTTCTAGTTCTCCACTGTAATACTGAAAGTCTTCTTGTCTTTCTGAGTGTAACAACATTGCTCAATGAATCATTTGTCTCACCCACCAATGTTCTTAAGGGGTCTCTGGGAGCATCTTTTAGATTACGGGAAGGCCACAGATGCTTACATGCTGCCTGCCTCAGTCACTAACTCTAGCCAAGACTCTGGGAAGCTCACTCCATTGTTTCCACCCTCCCTTCTGGATCCTTCCTCTACCCACCTCATTAAATACAATGCACATTTTTAATCATTTGTGGAAGGGACCCTTCTCATACAGCACATTGTCTTTCAAATATATTTACCCTTCTGGCAAAATACCCTGTCCAGATCACCCTCATCTTATCTGAGTGTGTGTGTGTGTGTGGTTTGTAACATTTTTTCTTCATTTCAGAATGTTTTTCTATGTATGTATTGAATTCTAATGCATTCCGAAATTTAGAGTAATAATAATATTAATCTTCACATCAGATTACTATGCATCGCTCATCGCTAAATGTGTTTGTTATACGAAAATTAAGTTGTCACTCAGATTTAATTATACGTAGCTAGTAGAGTCTGCAGAACTACCTGTCCACATGCAATCCTGACTCAATACTGCTTATAATCAGCTAAACTTAGACTTAAGAACTTTGTTTACATTACTAAAAATAAAACTATTTTTTGTAAGCCAAAATATTGTCAATTAATTAAGAAAATTATAGAAGTTAATTAGTTTGATTAATTAAGATAATTGTACAATAAACCTAACCAAAAATCATGACGGATGGTGGTTGATAGTATTGGAAGGTATAGTTAAAGTATATTGTTGATTTATAGGCTGGAACCAAATCAAAACTTGTACTACCAGCTAAATGCATTTTACAGAACTGTTTTCTTTTTATAAGAAACAAAATAGATACTTTAAAGAAAAAGAAAACACTATTAAAAACAATTTTATTAAATGTAATTTGCAGGTTGTCAAAGTTTTTATTTGGTCCCAGCCATACTGTGTTTCGGCTGTTATTCAGAAAGTTAAAAACCACAACCCTGCAATCTCCTAAAAAAAAATAAAAATAAAAAACTCAAGCATCCATTAAATATTTAGACATATGTGTGAAAGCGATAAAGTAAAGAAGATCTTAGGCAGCATCATACCCAAATGTAATATTATTTCATTTGATAATTTCACTGAAAGGCAGTTTATACTCACTACAACAAAGCATGCGGCAGATTTAACAATCCAGCCCAGACCATGCTGGGGCACATTCTGGCTCATAATTGCTCTCCTAACTTTCACTGCAGCCAAAATTAAAATGATTATTGATGCAGGAGAACTGCATGTTGCCAATGAACACCTTAACTCTTGAAAATGCTGATTTTAACTGTAAACTCTAAGTCGTCCTCTTATACAGAAATAGTTTTTTTTTAAAACTGGATGTTTATGGTTACGCACTGAGCAGTTTAACTTCAATTGAGTGAAATGGAATGGACAGGGCTCTCAAAGCAATCAAATAATGGAAAACATATATCCCAGATATTTCTACCATATTCAAACCTGCACACATGTAAATAGATTTTGCTGACAACAATTAAACACTGAGAAGCAAGTCCTGCCACTTCTAAATGTGCAACGTTTATACAGTTGTAAATGCATGCTGAGTACAGCACACAGATGTATAGGAGGCCTGACTGAAAAACCTATCAGTGCCAGGAATGGTACTGATATACAAAAAAATTAACTTGGCAGTTGTGGTTACTCAGGGAAATATTTTTGTTGATGTATATTTTTTAACTTACAACCTATAACAATTCAATTGGAATGCAATGCATCCTTTCGCTCAGATACACATAAAAAAAGCATGTGTGTCGAGGAAACCAGATAATTTCAGGGCGTTAATATACAGATTAAAACTTCTTGAAATGGCAAAATTATTAACTGCGATTAACATTGCATGTATTGTATGTGTAACACACATGCAATAAATAAATATACAATGCTAAATTACAATCATACAACCCATAAAACCCATAATTAAAAAAAAAATAACATTTTTTTTAATTCACCAGTATTGAGAAGACTGGATTACATTACACTGATTACGAGGCCTTTGCATGTTTATATTTTTATAAATGTAATACTTGTATTAAAGTACTCAAAATAATGAATAAATTAATGGAAATTAAAATCATGCAGAAAGCCATTATTTGCATATTATGAAGAAGAAAAAAAATCCCTATTTTCACTTTGACCTATGACTCTCTTGGAAGTTTGCAGAATGCATACATCAGTGGAAGCCTTTCAAATATGAAATAAGAAATAAAACAGTAGCCAACAGCAATAAAAATCTAAAATTGTAATACAAACAGAGCTATATGAAAGGCATATGGCATGTAGCATGGATATTTATAGTTACCTAATTACAGAGTAATACTTCCGCCCACATAATCATCTGACTTTCTTTTGTAATTCTGCAACATCAGCGCTATTGTATGATGTATAGATACGTCGTGAATCTTCACGAGCCTCAATAACACCATTAAAGGAAGGCTTATATAGCCACTATAAAATATTGTTAGAGCTGGTTGCATTTTTTCGTGTACTCATGTTAAAAATGTCAAATTTGTCGTTATTGTAATGAAATAATTCGATCATTACTGCCCAAAACTGTGGCTGTACTCGTGAACGTGCAATACATTGGGTTACGTATCGAATATTTGTGCAATATCTATATGTTTCATTAAAATAAGTAAATAAATAAATGAAAACAAAATTTACAATAGGTCCAAATCTTTCTGAAAAAACACATACATGAGAAGAAATACATTTGAATGACCTTTTAGATAAAAAGTACACTACGTTCGAATACACAGTAAGAAGAGGCAAAAGTTGAATCTACATTCGACCACAATGTTTCCTTTTTCTTGGCAATATTTTATCACTTAAACTCTCAGTGATGTCCAACAATGTAGCTTTTTGTGCTAGTGACTTGTGCTTTGAAACATTTAATAAAACAACGATATTTTTTATACTTAATACCAAATGATATAGTTTGCTATATAATATGAAATAAGGAAAAAACTGCATACCCATCTCACTCTAAATATAATTTGAAAATATATACAATGTGGGCAACGCTGCAAAACATTTCACTGTTGACCCTTTTGTCAAACGCCCAACTCGCTGCCCTGCACACCTAACATCTACGAGAGAGCTGAATACAATGTCATAGTGCCAGCAGCACCAGTTTAAAAAGTGCTTCCGAAAACACAGTCTCGGGCACTTTCGATGTATTACATAACAATGGAAATTCTTTAACATGCGCGAACATGGATACACAAAACAACAGAAATATCCCAACATTCGTAGTGCAAACACTAACCTTTTTTATGCAGTAAGAAGATTCTGTCGAAAAAGAAGGAAATGAGCCAGCCAGAGAATTAACACAGAAGCGCATTGAAAACATCCCACGTTCGTTTAAATTCCTCCTCGAAGCGCTTATTTTCCCTTCTCCCAGCCTGTGTGCCTTACCTGAAGGGCATCTCCCACGACTGCAAATAGCTGCCAAGATTTCATTGTGGTCGGGTAGTGGAAAAAAAGTGCTGTCTCTTTCTCGACGTAGGGAAAAGAGATGAGAGAGAGAACGAGAGAGAGAGAGAGAGAGAGAGAGAGAGAGAGAGAGAGAGGAGTATGGCAAGCCGTTTTAATATTTAATCTTGGCGATTGGATATCCAAAATTCCATTTTGACGGTTAATAATTCCTATAATGAATACGTAAAAACAAAATTTACTGTAATTAAAAATGTAGACACTCAAAATTCAATTTTGACATGTTACAATTGCTATCTTGGATACCCGACATTATATTTTACGATAAAAGGTTCAAGTTTTGCATATCAAAAATTATATTAAATCATATTTTGGATAACCAAAATTACATTTTGACGACTAATAATTCAAACCTCATTTAATTCGGACATCGTGAATAAGTAGCCTAAGTCTGGGTGGGAAACAATTATGGATCGAGGAATCTCTGGGTTCGCCAAACAACAGCAAAAAGGGGTAAAGAAAAAACAGAGCAATTTTAATGAAGGTTAACACGAACAGGTAAACCTGTTAAACAGGTAAACATATTCAAATAAAACAAGTATTGAGCCGGCAGTCAAAAACATTCAATCAACATTACAGAAACGTCCTTTTTCATTACCAGTACTGAATACTTAACGATTTATTTCGTCACGGTATCGGTACGCTCTGTTCTGTAAACTACAACAAAACAAATACAAGACAAATCGCCTTATATTCGCAGTCTAGGGCCAGGACAAAATCGAAACTTTGGCAACCGACTAATCATACTTTGCATAATTTTATTTAATAGCGTTTTGTTTTTTTGAGTTTAAGATATAATATATTGTCAAAGTTATTGGAGATATGGTCCCAGCTTTTCAAATCAGTGAGTTGTCCTGCTGCTGAAACAATTGTCACAAAATGGTAAGGGCATGCTGTTGACTGCTCTTAAAGTGGTTGTTTTAAATAAACACACAACTGAGTTTTTGATGTCAGTTCTAAGTTCTTAGCCTTCCACAAAATTATACTGTGAAAAATATATGGCCATGATACCAAGTGTGTTTTAGAACTGTATGTAGTTGCAATAAGAAAATCTAAGAAAAATCTTGCCAACCCACTATTCAATAGCAGTTCATTTATTTTGGAAGTATCCTACTTCATAAGAACTCATTAGAAGAAAAAAGTCATCAAATACAGTTACGTGAAGTGTGACTAGTAGTTTGCCCGTGGGTTCCGTTCATTTCAAAATCAGACGATGATGTAGATGCCGTTCTCCCGATGTAGTATGGTGCAGGATACTGTTTTTCCCAAGGAAACACGAAAATATATTTTTGTATGGATTTTACTACATGGATTGAGATTGTAAAACTGTGGTATTGATGCATCAAGTCGTGATGCATCAAATCAGATCTTCGGCAAACCTCTAATCGCAATTTACATAACTGTCTTTAATAACATATATATGTATATATATATATATATATAGGGCTCTGTGTGGGCCAGGTACTTTTTTCTCATTTTCCATTTTCCTTACTTTTCTTATTATCATAAAATACAGAGCAGGGTCATGCAAACCGTAGGATCTTTTTCTCACCAACATGCAAGTCCCTTGTGATCACCCCCAAACCCGGGCATGCACGACCCACAACAAGTACATTTTTTAATAAATGGGGGATATGATCTCCATCTTGATTTATTTTAAAAAGTTTAAGAAAGGAATGGTACCTGTTCTGCATTTTCGTCTATGAAAACTATATTTTTTTATAAAAAGGCAAATAGAACAGATACTGTTGCAAGAGTGAAAGAGCACTCTTTATACAATGACCAGCTGCTTTTGTTTGTAGCTATTTGAATACCAAATGCAAATCATTACAATAATGAGCAGTATAAACAATATTAATGTTAAATTTAGAGCTTTCATATTTTTAAGTTAAAATAGATGCAATCAGCTGCAAGTAAATGTTTATAATACAGCTTTGCATGAGAGGATTACAGTATAGTAGACTTTGATTGTTGACTTTGCCTGTAGTCAAACAACCTTGGCACTTGCTTTTGTCAAATATCTAAACAGAATTGGCTTAGCTATATAATTGGAACTAAAAACCTCTAAGGAAAATCAGGTGGACCTAAGGGGATTCTGTTCTGATCAATTGATCAACAATTGAGTCCCAGTTGAGCACTGAGAAATACAGTGTTGTGGGTAATGCTACATTTCTGTCTCTCTAGACAGATTGTTAGTGAAATATTTTACCATCGTACAGAAGCAATTTCTCCCCACCTAAAAGACTGTTAAAAATATAACTAAATAGCAAGTTACTCATGGCAGAGTGCTGGCCTGAATACAATGTCCATTTATGGACTGTGAAAGCCACTCAATATGTCGTTATACAACAATTATATGAATGAATTAGTAAATTATTTCTTACTTCCTTTTTTATAAGTTCATGTATTCAAAATGTACCCTAACACTGATTATTTTGATTTTTAATATTGAGTACCTCCAATATCTAAGTCAGACCAGGAGTACGAAATATTAACTATAACAGCAAATTAAATTAAAGGAACAGTGTTAATTTACATTATCTTATTCCTTAGTCACTCACTATGTGAGAAACTAATGCACAGTCTTGTGTAAGACTGTACAATTAACCATCCTGCTGAGGAGTTTGGAATGATTAAATAATTAATTTCAACCAGCTCACTTTTTTAAATGACAGGAGTTGTCATTGTGACAGTATTACAACTAAACCAATCCAACAAAGTCAGAAAGTTATAGACAGTTGAACAGTACCAGTTACTAACTTTTCTGCGACCAAATCCAGTAGGGAGAACCAAAATCGAAATCGAAATCTGGCAATTAATCAATTTATTTTAACTCAATCGGGATTAAATAAATAAGGAACGTAAAGGGAAAAACAACAAAATAAATTTTTTTATTTAATACTCAGCACATTAAATAACTAACCAAACAAAAACTTTGAAATTACCAACAACGCCGAAACTACTACAATGTATCATACTCCAATACTACCAGCTTCTACTGTCAACTCCACAACATTGTGACTAAATACGGGCAGGTCTGTATGCCCAATATCATGGAAGTTAACATCATCAAACAACACAAAATAAAATCAACCATAGAAACCATCTCCCATAAAACAAGGAATTTTTTTCCAAAAAAAAACCCCAAAAAGGAACGGCTAATTATTGTTAACAGAAATAACCGGAAAAACTTCTCATCTGGCCATCTGCAATAATAGTCCTAGAACAATAAACTCCATCGCATCAGGCAAATTTAAAAGCATTTTCAAAATCATGAGTGTATTTCATCGGTGATGTCTCTTTGTTCCAGTCTAGTACTAGTGACCTCGGATTTCTCTAAGGAGATGTTGGTGCAAACGAATGCTTCCAAGGTGGGGGTAGGGGCTGTCCTGTCACAGGTGATTAATGAATAAGACTGATGTCTTGTACATCAGTCGCAAGCTGCTGCCTCTGGAACATATATATTCTATGCTGGAAAAGGAGTGTCTGGCCATCAAGTGGGCATTATAAATGCTGAAGTATTATCTACTTGGAAGACGCTTCACCCTCTTAAGAGGCTATACTTCATTTGTGCGGATGTTCCTAAACAAAGTAACTAATGCCAAGGTCACAAGATGGTTTCTTTCTGTGCAACCTTATGACTTTAAGAGCCAAGCATGGGAATACCCATTCCATGTTGAGATGGGATGCTCTCTGGCTTCAGTCACCATCCCACAGGGTCGGTGTTGAGGAGGAGGGAATGTGGTGGATTAAAAGAAAGAGTGGTGGAAGGCAGGTATGTGAAGGTGAAATTGCTCCATCAGATATAACGGCTTTTCTCCCTGGTCTCTCTCTTCCAGAGACTACACATGAAGGACATAAGCAATCACCACCAAGAAAACACCTTCTTTACCTGCGGTTGGTGTGGTGTAGTTTGGTGGTGTGTATAAGTATAATTTGCAGATGGAGTATTGTGGAAAAGCCCTGACTGATCTGAATTTACCAGTATTGTTTGAGGGCCTGACCTTGATTTTGGAATACGGGTTGGATTATTGGACTTAGTCTAAGGTTGTCAATTTCGCTTGTTAATTTTTCCTGGGTATGCTGCTTAGCAGTCCCAGTATTACAGAGGAGATACGTTTTATTTTGGTTTTTTGTGTTTTCTGGATCTCAATAAGCTTTTTATAACAATTTAAGTCAAAGTTGATTTGATTTCATTCTTACAATTTGCATAGTTGAGAGTGATGACCTACCCTGTTCCTCATTACACTGGAAAGCAGCGGGTGAATTTCAGATGCTAAAGGCCAGAACCACTTAATTGAATTATCCCTCAGATGTTACAAATGCTGAAATTTTCATAGCCCTGTTTACCCGATCAATGCAACCATCTATTCTTTGGATTGGATAAGAATCAGCTTTGGTCACATAATTTACTTTTCTTTAGTCTGGCTAAAAAATAAATTTGCCATCCAATTTAGGAACCAAACTGCAAACTCCATTCACTACAACAGGGCTCAAATAAGTTATGTTACAGCATGTAGACAACTTAATCACTAAAATGCACAATTAGAACGTTAAGTATGTTGCTTTATGGATTTTACACTGCTAATCTCAACTTCATCAATGTCAGACTAAACCAGTTAATCTTAATACAACTGTAAACAAGGAACTGTACTTAAATTAGCTTTGGTCAGTGTTTAAATGAGCAAACTGAGTTTCCAAGGCTTTCATAATTTCAAAGCATTTTAGTCTGCCCTCAGGTCCTCCATTAAGGACCTCTGTAGTCCTCTTAGAATATTCCAAAGCAAGAGATTCCCCCAGACAAGATAAGGTTACAATTTGCACTTTACTTCCTCTCCTGTTCTCAGACTTCCTCTCAAAGCCTATTCCTTTTAACGGGAGTGCCAATAAAATAATTAAGAACTTTCAACTCCACCTCATATGGACCGCAGTAACGAGTGTGTAAAGGTAACCTTTTCTAATGTTCATACCACACTTTCATCTGCCTCTGATAATACCTTAAGTTAGCAATTACTATTTTACAAGTTAGTGAAGGCATCTTCTGCCAGCCATTTCTCCTTCAGTAGCTTAAGTATGACCAAACACAAGCACTGAAGGGCTAAAACCCTTGTACAAGTACACGTACTGCAAAAAGACCAACACTGGACCCTGCCACAAGTTTAATTGAAGACTATGATGCAAAGGGGGTACTATTTTATTCTGATTTTATTTTTTATATGAAATATGATAAGACTTGCAATATTCTGCAACGTTGAAAACATCGAAAAGACGTTTCTGTCTGAGAATTTCGATTCTCTAATGACCTGCTATATCACAATCCGCAAAACCTCTTTCTCATTTACAGAAGACACCACAATCTGCAGCACTAAATTTTAATCCTGAGCTGAAGTGTAAAGCAGTCTCTACTTATTCATCAGTATACCATCCCTCAATAAAAAACAAACAGGGACTTTTTTGGATCCTCTTCTGAGAGGGTTTCTGAAAAGAGGGACGTGAGGACTGCATCTTTCCTCTGCTCTTCTTTCAGCTTCTCTCATTACGCAGAAAACCCTTCAAGTTCCTGCTCAACGCCATTTTTCCTTCACTGTTCCATTGAGTTACTCAACATGGATTTTCCTAAAAATCTGTTATACTCGGGGGGTGAACGCATGTGGAAACCCTCGACTCTTTTCTTTCCCCCTGGGTTGATGCCATTTACTTGCTTTTCTTGCTTCAGATATGAGCGTATGGGTAGCGAAGCTCGTTGTGAGTTCATTACGTCCAGTGACGTCACTCCCTGGAGTTGGAGACGTTATAACAATGGGATCCTTTAGTCTGGGGCTTTGGTCTTTAACTCAACAAGCTAATCATTTCTCATCTGAGGTTTTTTGCTGGGTATATTAGGCAAAACACTTCATTATTCTTAGGCTGACAGGATAATCACATATCCAGGTCCGCATCCAAGATGGCCAGGTCAAGCATTAATCAGTGTGCTCTGCGTGCTTTCATCTCAAACAGTGCATAACTATGATTCCTATATATTTTATATATTTTTAAAATATTATATTGTAGCGTTTTCTCGGAGTGCTACTACTCTACTGGGTTCAAGCATGGAGTCAGACACCGATTAACAGAAAGACGTGCTCTTTATTTCGCACATGCGCTTTCGTCTACCTTGAATAAAGCGGAGCTGGCAGTGCAAAGAACTGACAAACACACAGGAATACACAGAGGGTCCCCACACGCACAGATAAACAAGCCCACGGTGAGGGACCCAACCCACAACCACAAAGACACTAGTAGTTATAGTCAACTAAACTAAACTACTACACATCACATTAAGGAAAGCACGAAGCATAAGACACATTATTAACACTATTTACAGTTTGGGAGCTAGGCTTCCCAGCAGCCCCTTCGGGGACGGCTAAAGCCCATTGGCGGGGGAAGCGCTGCTTGCCATCCCCGTTACAATATATATATTTTATATATATTTTATCTAGATTCTGGTTGCACTGTACTGACCAAAGACACAAAACCATTAAGAATGGCTTGTATTCCACAAACAAATCTCTTCCAACAACAAATGCCCATTTCTACACATGAAGGCCTGGTTTTGATGTAATTTTTCTGATGGACAACAATCCATTGTTCTTACAAAAAGCACACTCTTTCCATCCATTCCCCAGTAACATAGACACACTGCATACCATATTCTTTTCAAAGAACCAGCTTTTATGAGCAGTACAAATCCATCAGCCAGCCAGCTTTCGTTCATTTAAAAAGGTGCCCAGATCCTTGGAATCATCTCCCATAATTTATAAAAAAAATCAGGGTTTATTTCTTGAGATTCACTTCACCTATCAAACAGGTTTTCTTTACAAATTCTGCAAATGTCTGACCCGGTATATACCAGTGTACAGTAATTCAATATTATGCAGACAACACTCAGCTTTAACTGTCAGTGAAACCAGGCAAAGACCAGCATTTTGCAAAGTTAGAATCTTGGACAATGGCTGACATTTAACTTTTTACCATTGAATTCTGTGAACAGAAACTAAATCGCTGTAACAGCATGACAAATTATACAACGAGTTTTGATGGCTACTCAGTGCCTCCCACTTTGCTTTTCAAAGACCTTTGGGTAACAATTGACACAAATCTCTCATTTCAACACAACGTTAAAAATTTTACGAGGATCATTTTTTCCCCTTAGAAACTATTGCTAAATTCCAGCACTTTCTCTGTCTAAAGGAAAAATGTATCCATGCGTATCTATGAGACCTGTGGAGTACATCATAGTAATACCATTATTTCAAACAAATCACAAACAATGACAAAACAGCAGCAACGATATTAGCCAAAGCAAAAAAAATATGTCCACATCTCACCAGTCTTAGCATCACTTCTTTCAGTAACCAGGATTATTTTAAATTACAGTTGTTTTAATTACAAAGGCCCAAGACTATTTAGTTCCTTAATAGTAAGAAGAAACTTCAAGATGTTTCTTCTTACTATTAAGGCACTAAATAGTTTTGGGCCTTTGTAATTAAAACAACTGTAATTTAAAATACTCCTAGTCCCCTACAATCCTCAGAAATCCCTTTGATCATAAGAGGCTGGCCTTTTGACTGTTCGAGGGGTACTTGGTCAGGCTGTGCTCTTAGGAAGCAGGAAAGACTCAGACCACCTTCATGCTTATATTACCTTCCCTTGAATCTCACCAATTTTTTTTTCTTTTGTATGTTGCCATAATTTATTCCAACTGAGGCTACATAATTGTCGTACAAACACTGAATTAATTTAATCTACCTCCCCTTGTGTGTCAGGTTCTAGCCGTATTCTTCTTTTCTTCAGTGTTTTTCCACCTCCTCTCACTGGCACAAGAGCAATAAACTGTGGCCAATCCGCAAAGGGGTATCTTCGGTGTAGAATGAACCTTCCACAAAGTACTGAAGTTGCTAAACGATCTAGTTAGCTCCTCACTGTTGATTTCATATAGATTCAAACCTGTGCGAATTCCAGCTTATTGGGCTTAGTCGGCACTTGGGAAAGCTCATTCTTTTATTCAATGGCTTGTAACCCTCGATGCTGTCATTTCCACATTACGTATCTATAATCAAATCAATAGTTGATTAATTGACCAATTCATTGATTAAGTGGAGCAGCACTATTTGGAGCAGCACAGTGTTTTCCCCACTGGCCACAATGCGTATTGTAAAGAACTCATTGCCAAATTGATTGCAAAGGGGGACTATACTAAAAAAAGTTAAGCTGAATTTTATCTTGTCTAAATTGTTGTCAAATTGATTAAACACGAATCATCAACTTCCAAAAGACCATGACTCAACATTGCTTCAAGACTTTCCTGAACCGAGCAATAATTTGTATAGTATATCCACTCAGTAGCCAGGTAGGAGCCCCCATTCTGTCCAAAACAGCCTGAATTCTTTGCTGCATGGATTTTACAAGGTGTCGGAAATGTTTCACAGAGATGTTGGTCCATGCTGATGCAATGGCATCACCCAGTTTCTGCAGACATTGGCACATTCAAGCTACGAACAACCCGTTCCATCTCATCCCCAAGATGCTCTACTGGGTTGAGATCTGTGGACTCAGGGCCATTATCTTGAAGACAATATGTGCCTTGGGACATGGTGCATTATCCTGCAGGAATGTGATGTGTATCCATGTGACAAAGGATAAACTGCAGTCATGAAGGAATGCACTAGGTCATGTTAACAACAAGTTTTAAGTACTATTCATGTATTTTAAACTATATCACCATAGCAACGATTCATCATTGACAGAATTCCAAAACACTGCAAAAATTACTACATTTATCATACATTTGTAATGGTGGTTATCTGAGTGGAACACATGAATGTAGTGACACATTCTAAACATGCTCAGGGGGCTAGGCCCATTAACAAAACTGGTAATGTCACCTTGGGCTCGGGAGATTTTTGGATATCCCACTGTGATTGCAAAGCACCCCAACAGGATGGGAGACCCTCAAGTCTCCCCACCATCAAGATCAACATACGATATCATTAGCAGTTAGCCAGCATCACAAAAATTTCCTTTGACCTGCCACATTTTAGTTTTTTTATGTAAATTTTATTTTTATATACCATTTTATGTTGTAATTTTTATGTTTTTAAAAGTAATGTATTAAAATTGAAAAAAGTAAAATGATGTTTTAAAAAAATCATGTTCCCTTTTAATAAGTTTCTTGTTTTTTTTGTTGTTGTTAAAGAAACATACATGTCATACTTCTTTTTAAAAACACTTGATCAAATTGAAAAGATTCAGTTATTTCAGTTAATGGATTACACAGAAGCATACAAAGTGCAATTAATTAAATGCTTTAGCCACCTAATAGCTCAGGCATTTAAAATCTCATAAATAGTGTAAAACACAGATTCACGCTATTCTCACCAGCCACAGAATACCTCTGGGACGCCCTTATCATCAAGATGTTTCACCTCAGTAATTTTACCAACTCAGCAGGAAGCAATGTTTATGTGTGAAACATTTTTCCTTGCCAGGGAAGTGAGCAATTTTATAAGTTGCAGATATTATGCTGTCTGGGTAGTTCGGAGCATATTTTTTTACCCTTAAATTTTTCATTTAAGTCTCTTTTTTCTTTCTCTACATCAAGTGTGCTCTTGTGGAAAAGACTTGCAATTAGGGGACACTGGCACAATATATCCTGCCTAGAGTCAAACTGAAGCACTGAAATGTATAGCAAGGTTTTCTCCACTTTTGTCTATACCCTGCTTACCACATAACGTATTGTAGCAATTTGCAAACTAACGTCGCCTTAGTCGCTAACCAAAAAAGAAAAGAAAAATGGAACCAGAGACATGCAGAGCGATTCCTAGGATTCCCATCACCGATGGTCAGAGTGCAAAAAGGTGGCTGACGGGGAGATGCACTGAAAGATAACCGCCATGTTAGGCGGGGATGAGGATTTGGCGGTAACTCCAGAAGAGGAAATATACACCGCTGTTGCAATCGGGCCGAGGTTCATACAAGGTGGGATGGTGGTGGGATGCTTGAATGAATGCAAGAGTGCTGAAGGCTTAGATGGGCCCTGCTCTGCCAGCACTGGAGACGGTGTGGGCGGGGAAAGTTTTCCAGGTGTGGCCGTTGCACTGGTGGGATAGGAGGGTCATCGGGACAGATTGAAGACGGAAGTATGTCTTGGGAGGCTTACAAATTTCAGTTTCTGATCGTAGCCCAGGCTAATAACTGGAATTCACGGCAGAAGGCTGTGCAGCTGGAGGCGGCCTAGGAGGGAGAAGGCCAGCGGGCCTTACTGGACTTGAGGAGTTGACATGCTTCCAGAACATCGTTACTGCCCTCGATTACCGCTTCAGGGACACAGAGCCCTGCGTCCAAGGGCGGCTAGGCATTGATGCAGGCCTGGGGAAAAACTGGACGTGTTTGCGGCTGAGATCCGCTACCTCATTCGAAGAGGCTACCTATTTTTCCCGGTAGGCATACAAGAGGACCTGGCCACGGAAACCTGAGTCCTGAGTCCCTGTCCCACCATGTTCGGCTGGCGGTGCCTTTGTCTCTGGAACTCACACGGAAGCATGCCCAGATAGTGGAGGAGATCTTGGATCCAGGCCTGCAGCGGGCCTGGACACTGGCCTGGTTGAGGAGGCTACCCCCTACCTGTGGACCGCCCCAGCTGCCCGGAGACCACTGCCTGCAATGGAGATCCATGTGGTTGTTTACCGGGTAAGGCTGCCACTCCAGGCCGGTGTGTTGTGCTCCGTCAAGACAGGCTAGCTCCTTACCACAGCCGGGCTTTAGTCTCCACCGGCCCCGGGCTCCATGCCTGCACCCCTGGCCTAGTCTCTACAAGAGGCGCCAGGGACCGCGGGGCCTGCCACACCCCACGGGTCACTATTGGCGTGTGACGCCGGATCCCGTGGCCCAGGAAACAACGCCAGCTCCCAAGTCGTCTCCAGGACTTTTTACTTCCTCGGGGGCGATGAACTGAGGGGGGAGGCAGTGTAGCGACCTAGGATCCAGAGGGAGTGTGTGGGGCTACCCCACTTGCAGGGGTGACTTGTTCCTGTCTGCCAGAGGCGTACTAATTGTTTGTAAGCGGAGGGTGATTTTGTAGGGGGGGGTCACAGAAGGCAGGGTGAAGGGAGAATTCCTGGGGCAGTCAGGGGATGTGGCGGGAGTTCCCCCCTCAGAGGTAGAGGTGGTTTCACCCTTGGGAGGAGATAAAAGGAGGGGGGGACATGACATGTGTGTGGAGTGTGACGGATAGAATTAGCGAGTGAGGTGCTGGTGACGGTTGGAGAGAGGAAAAGGACTGAACTGAAAAAATGTCAGTGGGAAGGAAAAGAAAGAGAGTGAGGACGGGGAGAAATTGGGGAGAGTGTTAGAAAAGAGGGTTGTTATTTTGGCGTGGTCTCAGCCCATAGGGACCATGCGTAAAGAACTGGAAGCTATTAAAACGCTTCAGGCGCGTCCCAAAGAAAAGTGCGTCTGCTCTTTATTTAAGAGAAACAGTTAAAAGACTTACCACAACGCTACAGTATGCAGAATAATGAAATATAACATGTTGGAAACCCACTCTCTAACACGATCATTTGTTCTAAATTTACGGAACCCAGACGCAAAAGATGCTTAATCATAAAATGTATTCACAGGAAAACTTCACTTTTAAAGCATTTCAATTACAGCTAGACACTTGCACATAGCTTAATTGTTATAACAATTCCAGTGCATGGCACGCCGGGGCGTGCCCCGGTCTGGAAGAACTGGAGACTGGGGACACAGGGTGTGGGTGTGTCTCCAGGCTGCGTGCCATACAGCGATTCTGTACGCACAGTTCAAGTTATTTATCCTTTATATAAAATAATATAATAACCAAGGTTCCAGCTGATGGCCTGAAAAATGGTCGGAAAAACATACCAACTGGTAGTGTTTAGAGGCCTTTTTCCCTTTACAATATGTCCAATTATTTTTGCTTGAATATGGAGATAACTGCACTTTGTTGACTTTGATCATAACCACTACTACAAGCATGTTCTCCACCACATGCAGGTCAAGTCACTTCATCTGCTGCCTATTTCTGCCACCAACTGTTTCTTTTACTTCACAGCCTGTTATGTTGTGGTCTGACTGTTTCTGTAACTCCGTTTGAGTTTTTGCGTTGTTATGCACTTTGGCACAATCTTAAAAAAAATTTCAAAACAAGTCACAAAAAGGCTATTACACAAAACACATTTTATTTCTTGTGGGAAACAAATATGGAATCTTACAAATCCAACACAGTATTTTATAACAAACACCCACAATACATTTATATAAAGCCATGTTATAAAAATAAAAAATACTGTTGTCTATGGAAAAAGTACAATGTAATAAAAAAGTGAACTTAACAGTGATATTTTTCCTTGACTAGAATTATAATATAATACTTACAGTACCATGAGTACCAAGTTTTAATTTTTTTTCACATTTTTCGCATTGAATTTGGTTAGATCTTTTTAGGGAATCAGAGAAAAAAAACACCAGTTTGGTGCTTCTTTCATTTGTTTAGTTAAGGTATTCAAACATAGAATCTTCAGGTGTCAAAGCCCCCCCAGAGTGAAGTTCTCAACACACATGCCACGATCCAAAGAAATTACTGAAGACCTCTGGACCGCCTATTAGTCTGGAAAGGTTTACACAGCCATTTTTAAGGCTCTGGGGCTCCACCGAACCACAGTCAGAAATATATATTCCAAAGCCTGGGACAGTGTAGGCATCCGGCCAAAATCTAACCAAGAGCAAGGGGTAAAAAATCATCCAGAATGTCACAAAGAACCCTAGAAAACATCCAGGGATCTGCAGGCCTCTCTCGCTTCGGCTAATTCCTGTGATTATGAATCTACCATGAGAAAAACAATGGGCAAAGATGGGATTCTTGGCAGAGTAACAAGGTGGAAACCACTGCTCACTAAGAAAATCTGTTAAACACCAAAAACTGCATTCTACAAAAATAACTTTCTACCAACGGTAAAGTATGGTGGTGGTAGTTGCATAGTCTGTGGCAAGAACTAAAATGCATTATTCATACCACTGAGTTGAAGCACTTCTACATGGAGAGGCAGCCAAAAATCCCCCCACAGTGCTTAAAATAAATGTAAGATGTGGTTGCAGTTAAAAAAGTATCAAACATGTTTCGTCATTGGTTCACTCAGGGTCTCTTTTATCAAATATTGGGTTTTGTTTGAATGTGTGGGGCTGCTTACCAATTCTTTCTCTTCCTCTCTCAGAATGATCTCCTGGACCCTCATCAGTCCAGCTTCAAAGCTAACACTCAACAGAAACAGCCCTCCTCCCTGTTAGCGAATCACAAGGCTCTGCAAGAGTGGAGGGCAGCTCCTCAGCCTCACTCCTTCTCATTTGACACTGTCAATCACCAGACACTCATCTCCATACTGTCAGAGATGGGAATCTCAGGTAGTGCACTGAGCCGGTTTGCATCTTATCGTTCTGGTCGCTCTTACCAGGTTTCCTTACTACTGGAGTCCCTCAGGTTTCAGTACTGGGCCACTTCTCATTATACATCAAATCTCTAGGCAAAGTAATCTCTGGTCATGGGTTATCATGTCACTGCTACGCTGACGACTTCTTCTCTCATTCCCCCCCTTCACATTCTCCCACGCATCTCCGCCTGCCTCCAGGATGTATCCACGTGGATGTCTGATCACCACCTCATACTCAACGTGGTTAAGTGTAATGCCCCAGAATAACATCACCTCTGTTAATGCGCTCAGTGGCTTGCTGGTTCTGTATTAAGTAATTAATTAAGTAATTAAACAATGGTACACAGTGCCTACTTGATACATGAAACTGAATATAAAATGCAATAAAATAAAAGGCAAACTTTTACTTTTTACTCTTATCTTCTGACTCTTACTGGCAGGTTATTGCGAATACCTTATTTGCTCCTAAATCCATTTTTTTTTAGCGGGAGTATGCCAAAACTATTAGAACTATGATACATAAAGCCCCTAAAGACATTCAAAAATATGCAAAAATGCAAAAAATCAGACAGGGGGCAAATAATTTTTCACAGTACTGTATTTGCATTAACTCTACTGAGAATAATTTGTCCTTCTTGCAGTAAAGTTGAAGCAATGCACAAGATGCTTTATTGACATATATAAGGAAATTGACTAATAAAATCATTTTCCTATTTAGCTATGTTGGCTCATTTCACTTTAAAAATGAATACAGGAACAAATTGAAATTATTGCATACAACCAGAAAAGAGCCCTCCTAAAATAGGATATTGTACTATTCTACAATCTCTCATGCTGTTCACTTTAACAAAACGTTGCAATATAAGATATAAAATATCCATCAGCGTCTGGCAGCTAACATCCAGCCATATAACCTTGCTATATAGCTTTTCTCTTCAATCCCATATTGGAGCTATGCCTAGCACCTGGGACTTAACCATCTGGTTTAGATGATCCTTATGCTCTTGCATTTCCTGAACAATAATCGGCGATGATCGGCAGTGCAGGGTTTAAAATCCGCACCATTGTTGAGATGAGGGTGACGTATAGTTTTCAGTGATAAGTTTGTACTCTTCCTCAAAAATCACATACTGCATGCGTCTGACTTGCCCTTGGTCTGTAGTATCACTACGTCAGGTTCATTATTACAATGAAACAGACATATCTACATCACCACAAAATAATGCTAAAGGCAAAGGTTTTTTAAAGAATATGTGGAATCTATTATAATGTTCCCTAATATTAAGTAATAAACTACTGTGGTGGGAGTGTGCTTGGGTATAGCAGCACCACAAATTCAGAATAATAATAATCACAATAATCCTCTGCAAAATAGTAAGACTAATAAAAAACGTGTGCATCTGTGGTTCAAACAAAGCATACATGATTCTGTTGTGGGGACCATTGAGAGGCAACGATGGGGACCGTGATCTAAGTAAGTTCCGCACAATGTGGAATCTTCTGTAAAGACAAAATATTTACCCATATCTCAGTTTAAGAATGATTTCCAAAAAGGTGTCAGTAGAAGAAATGTGCTCATCCAAGAAATCACTGCCCAAGCACCACTGTTCCCCAGAGCTCCAGATCTAGGATTACACATAATGTATAATGAAATGTAAAAATGTATTCATACAGGAATCCCTAAAATACATTTACTATAGGTTATATAAACTAATTGTCCCCAAAATTTAGATTTTATAGAATGTTAAAGAACGTTAACATTTGTACGATAAGTGCGTAAAGAAAATGTCATATACATGGCTGAAATTATTGTGGGCAGTAATTTTATTTGACCTCCAAAAAGAAAGTGTTCTTTCGTTGTTCATTTTGTGTAATCAAGTGCTTTTGTGCCACCCTGGAGATCTATGTGACAGCGTCATCTTACATTTTTATTTTTATTTTAATCAACACACTTTCTGTCTCTGAACAATTATTATACTTTTATATAACATTTCAGCTAGAGGTCTCATAAAATACAGCACATAGCCTTTTGTCAATAAAATGCAGACTCTTTTGAGTCAATCTATGAACGGGTCCTTGGCTAAGACAATAAGAGAGTGTGGCTAAGAGAGTTCCTATAGCCGGGTAGGTCCCATGGATATAATAAAGACGGCTGAGACAGCCAAGAAGTCACTGACAAATCCTGGCAAAGCTCATTGATTTCTCTCAGATTGTTTATGTGCTCTCCAAAGGATGGGGATCGTAAAGAGGCCACTTCATCGCACCTTTTGATGATGTATTACTCACATAGATTTGACCTTTCTGCCTCTGGGCCAGAGGTTCTGCCACTTTGGCACTTCAGTCACAGAGCACTCTCATCTTACCTGTCCAGTGAACACACAGACCCCACACCCCACCCCACCCCACACATACAGTTATCATCAGGATGGAAGGAATCTAGGATTAGCTGTCTGCTTTAGGGAATGAAAAATTTTAACATTAACCTTCTTTTCACTTAGGCCTGGTCCGATGCTTTATTTGAGAAATCTAAATGTATTTTTAATATAGCTGTTGTCTATACTAGCTATTAGGGTTGTGATCACACCAAATGCCAAAACCTGAAATATGAATTTGGATTTTACAAATCAGATAAATAACCCGACCATATATTATGTCTGTTTTTTTTTAAATTCCACTTAAATTCTGCTCTGTATAATGAACCTAGTGCGTGTGGGAAGAAACAACTGTTTCACTGCACTGCAATATGTCCAAAAAGGCAAAGATTTTCATCCAGTGTTGACAGAAGTAGGAAAAATACATGATTTTATTGTCAAGCAACAAAACTGCTCTATATTTATTGCTTAGCTCCATAGTACAGTTTACATTGTTTTTTATGTAATTTAAATGAAATGCGTACCTTGTCATCATAGATTTCCTTTTTCCTACACAGCTAAAAAAAAAATTGCATATGGTAATTTTTCTAGTAGTTATTGTGGATATTTCTGATACAGAGGTAAAGATTAGCGCATTTCTTGGCATTCTTTCAGTTGGCTTGTTATTTTTATGTGTACAATCTAAGAAAATTCCATAAAACTCATTCAAGGCTAGGCCACCAATGAATGATTTAGATAAAACATGGATAGGTTATCAGTAGTAATGTCAGGTTTTATAGCACAATAAATATATTTTTTCATGCTTTTTAATGTTCATAAAATGATTGTGGATACACAGATTAAAACATAACTAACCCTGTCAGGTAACCAGTGTAAGTTAACCTGTGTGAGTTTTTTTAAGAATCTCTTGTGCCAGTCAGGTCAATGTTATTGTAATGAGTTCTGAAAACAGAAAATCAATTAGGTTGTAAACTGACCAATTTTTACAGGGTCATATAATAATGGCTTGTTATGTAGGATCGACGTGAGTTAGAATTGTTTTTATTGTTTGTTTGACTGTGCTTTAGCCTAGGGCAGCAAATCCGCTGTTTCTGGAAGTGAAACAATTATACCTCCATTATGTGCACAACTACAATCTACTACAATACAGAGCTTTAAAGCAGGTCAAGGTAGGTATCCAAGAAGTGTCTAGCTTAAATAAATACCAACGACAACGCAATATGGCAAATACAGTTCAGAAAAATCAGCAGAAAACTGCTCTGAGCAGAAAATCAAAACAGGACAAATAAAAAATAGAAAAATCAATTACCATGTTTTTGTTTTTTGTTTTTTTTAAAGGATGCAAAACAACCGCCAGAGAGACCTAGACTACACCATCAGCACCACAAGAAGTTGTCAAGGAAATCAATTCTGAAACTGCACCTGAGTTCCGGGAACGATCATACTGGATGCAAAAATGGTACACACGGCTAACACCATAGCACAGTCATGTGGCAGTCAGATATATCAGCAAGGCAGCTAACACCAGGATCAGCAGATGAGGTCAGAAATGGGTTTGACTAAAAGCAAGCAAGGTAACAGCAAGGACGGTGAAACAGAATTGGGGTTGTGCAACCTGAATGATAAATGGGAACCAACATCAATGTCAGGAAGAAGGTGCACTCGGGGCAGTGCAAAGCCACATCTGGAGGTGTATTAAAACAAAACATAAAATGCAAGATAGCAATCGATATCCCCAATGGACCTCTATATGATGCATACACAAGGGGAGGGGGAAAACAGGACTCCATTCAAAAGGAATATCAACCATAAACACTCTCTCCAGGGTTTTCTGCAAATAATACACTACCACTCAAATGTTTGGGGTCACTTAGAAATGTCCTTGTTTTCAAAAGAAAAGCCAATATTTGTCCATTAAAATAACATAAAATTGATCAGAAATACTGTGTAGACATTGTTAATGTTGTAAATGACTATTGTAGCTTGAAACAGCTGATTTTTAATGGAATATCTATATAGGCATGCAGAGGCCCATTATCACCAACCATCACTCCTGTGTTTCAATGACACATTGTGTTTGCTAATCCAAGTTTATCATTTTAAAAGGCTATTTGATCATTAGAAAACCCTTTTGCAATTATGTTAGCACAGCTGAAAACACCCCTGCACAGGACTTTATTAGCAAGCATGTGCTGGTAACCAAGCAAATTAACGAAACACTTTCAAAAAGTATATGGAACATGGCAAAATGTCAAGATAATTTTCATTTAGAGATCTCAAAATCCATTCAAGATATCTTAAATAGAACTGCAGATATCTTACATAGTATTATTGATATCTGGAATACATTCTGAGATATCTCAAAATATATTCCTGTTAAATTTGATTAAATAAACTACTCCTTTGTATCCTTCATTTTAATATTTCTTCCCAAACACCAGACAGCAAGACTTTTATACCCCCTGAACAAGGTCAATTAATCAGCTCACAGGACGCCTAACAATTAATTATCCATAACTTAACTAAGCTAATAAATGCAGCCTTCCACCTCACTATCCTCATTCTGGACGAGTGCAAAAAAAAAGGTGATTCTATTGCTGAAGATGCGTCATGATTCTAATGATTTGTGTTTTATTTTAGTGGATTTTATGTTTGTAGTTTTATTAATTACGCACGCACTGTGTGCAGAATTGCAGGACGCAGCCATCTGCTGGCAACTCCTTACAACAGTTAAGAAAGCTTTGGTGGATTCTTAAATACTCATGACAGGTTATGAGGGCTTCTTATGTTTTAAAACAAACAAACACGTAAATCATTTTTATTCTTCATACTGAGTTTAAACCATTTCTTCACTCTTAGCAGCTTGATACCTTTGGCCAATGATGTTACAACTGAAACTAAAACAAACAAATTATATAAATTAATAGCTTAATGGTACCTGGTGTAATATATGCTACTAAAAAAAACCAAGTGTATTCCCTCCGATCTTTGCTATATTATATCATATATTATAGCAGACTTTTCAGACTTATGTTAACATTTCCTGGGAGTGATCAGACACAGGGACTTTACAAAAAAAAAGTATACAACCTTTTTTATTTTATTTTAAAGAAGTCTACAAATCTCAAAAACAAAGAAACGAAAAATACCCTTTCAGGTACAGCCTGACGTAAACTATGTAAAACAAAAATAAGCATTCATAATAAACAACAAAACAGATTTGTCAGTCTCTCCCACCAAAATAAAAACTTATCTTCCCCTACACAGCTTTGCTGTCTGTCTATCTTTTATCTTTTAATGGTTGGCACCTGAGTGTGGATAAGTGGAGCACATTCAGATGCATCAATATGTCCCTGGCAGTGGCTGTGTCTCTAGGGGCTGGGTCTGTCTGTCAGTCGGGGGCCTGCCTGAGGGTGTATGCCAGGGGCTGCATGTCACAATAAAGAAGACATTTCAGTAAATAAAAAGTACTTTCATCATCATCATTACCCCCCACTCAAACACACATACAGTACTGTGCAAATCCTTATGCACATCTTAAACAAAAAAATTCTATTAAATTAAGATTTTTTCCAAAACAATAAAATGAAAAGTTCTAAATCTGAAAATAAATCCTATAAATGGCTGTAAAAATATTAACAAAATCAATATTTGGTGTGACCACCCTATAACTTTAAAACTGCATCAATTTTCTTAGGCACACTGTCATGCAGTTTTATAAGACAATCAGCCGGTAGATTGTTCCAAGTATCTTGTAGAGCTTTCCACAGTTCTTCTACAGACGTTGGCGGTCTCGATTGCTTCTGTCTGTCCAGGTAATCCCAGACAGCCTCGATGATGTTGAGATCAGGGCTCTGTGGAGGCCATACCATCTGTTGCAGAATACCTTGGTCCTTTTCACCTTTCAGAAAATGAATTTAAGAATCTTAAAATTTTTATTTTCTGCTAACACTAATGCAGAAGACAGAAAATAAACGTTGAAGAATACATTCATGTAGAAAAGGCTAGGGTGCCTAAGACTTCTGCACAGTAGTGTACACACTACCATTGTGGCACCATATCGCAGATGTTGTAACCTACATAATCTACAAAAGACAAATGACCAACCTTTAAGTGCAATGATAGGATCAAGCTTAAAGGGAAAGAATGGTACTTTGAAGGAGTGAATGGAGCTTATATATATATATATATATATTGCTCGGATGCCCTTTTCAGTGACTTGATAGACAATTTCCCCATCCTTATGAGCATTGTTTTTTTCCATTTAAAAGCTTCAGGATTCGATAGCGTTGTCTTGCATTATGCATAATTTTATCATCCATAAGGTAAATGAACTCAAAATTCAATAAAATATTTACAAAGCTTCTGCTGTGTCCACGTTTTCCATTTTCCTTATATTCTTCCCCTACTTATACCAGACATATAAATTTTAAAAAAATTAAAAAACTAATAGAATAAATGCTAAAATATAGGTCAGTGCTCACACCATTATGAAAATGCTGTGCTGCAGAAGTTGTACTGGTAAAACCCCCACCCCTGACCTTAAGAGTCAACAGCAGGCGAGGGAAAGCATATTAAGGTCAAGGAAACTGTCCTGAAGCAGAAGGACTGTCAGTCGAGCCTGGATACTAGAGATTCTACATTCCTCATTAGTTTTGCTTCATTAGGCAGTTACTCTGTGGCTATGGCTCGTTGCCTATTTGACCCTGGGAAGTATGTATCAAATTAGCAAACCGTATATTTTTAAGCTTTGTTTTGATTTAATTAGCAAAAGAAGTCCTATACTTTTTCATTCACTATTGGGGAATTTCTGGGGAAGCCATACATATTTACACATTATATGCACAGAGCACTATATATAAATAAATAAATAAATAAATAAATAAATATATATATATATATATATATATATATATATATATATATTATATACACAAACACACACACACACACACACACACACACACACATACATAAA
>JAOYSI010055355.1:0-24879 GCA_025775065.1 Hiodon alosoides
TATATATAAGATTTCCTGAGGTATACAATTCTTGTTAACATTTAACACATCTCTTCTTTTACTTTGCTGGTCAATGAAAGAAGTGTGTGTCTCTTGTGTACATTATGTCCTTATTTCCTTCACACAAACTCACCAAGTTGCTTTCATTTCTTGGACCTCTTTGAAATAGCAAGTAAATTCTTCAGGTGCCCAAGAGCTGTCTTACAGGTCGGACTACCATCGTTCTTGTTGGTTTTACGTGGTTTCAATTCATTTTTCCATAATCGCTGTTCTGTGCTCTGAGATTGGCAACCTACCAGTACTCAATCACCCCTCGACGGGTACTCCCTATGGCGACTTGCTAAAGTATTTAATATCACATTTTCATTAATTACATAAAATATATCATTCAGATCTGTAATAATAAGAATGATCACTAATTATTGATTTGTGGAGGACGTTAAATGTCACAAAATCCTGAAAGTTAGTGCCTTACATTTTCTCCTGGATTCATGTCGGTACTGACTGGCCCACACAAGGAAATTCGCTCTATGGCTTTGGACGGATGCTCTGGATCATTGTTCTCCTGAAATGCATATTATAGACATTATAGAAAGTCTCAGATTCTCAACAGACACAATCTGATTTTTCTCTGGTTAGGATTGATCCATACTTTCCCTTTTCCAGCCAAGGTTCCTAGCCCTTGACAATGAGGGGCACCCCTACACAGGATCTTGCCACCCCTATGCAGGAAAGTCAGGAAGGTGCAGATTGGTTGAGGCACTGCAATAGGCTTGTGCCAAATAATTTTTGAACCAAAGATTTTACTTATTGTCTCTCCTCTGACCAGAGAGCTGTAAATATGTGCCCTGTTGCAAACTCCAAACAATGTCTAAGACAAGCCTGTTGCTGCTTTTTGCAGGGACTGGGAA
This sequence comes from Hiodon alosoides, assembly GCA_025775065.1. Lineage (NCBI taxonomy): Eukaryota > Metazoa > Chordata > Actinopteri > Hiodontiformes > Hiodontidae > Hiodon > Hiodon alosoides. The sequence goes on from JAOYSI010055355.1 coordinate 912, forward strand.
GTTATATAGTTTAGAACAAAACATCGAATGTGTCTTAGCGGGGCTTTCAAAGATTTGAGAATATTCTCCATATTGTTTGTATGCTTGACTTAATTTTTATATAGCTATTTTTTAGTTTATCGGTTTGAATGAAGGTGTAAAGATTGCAAGTTCAAGCAGCACATTTGCAGGTGATGAATATGTTTGCATTGCATAGGCATGTGGTTATTACAGAAGCTTTAAATGCATGTAAGACATTGATAGGGTTTTCACAGCTTTCACTCTGTCTTGACATCTTTTGATCCTTTCTTAAAACAGCAAAAACAAGCATTATTTTACTATGCCAGCGCCTATTTTATATATCACAATGATAATATAATAAGGCTGGTTTAACACCTACAAATCTTAACAGTTGCGTAGGATCTGATCTGTCAAGGAGCCATCAGTCGCCTAGCAACACATAAATATAATTGTCAAACGAGTTGGGAAGGATTATACAGTCTCAGGAAAAGTTGTGGAAATGCGGTTTCAGACCATGTTTTCTTTCTCAGGAAAACGAATGAAAATAAAAACCCTTTGAGAATCCCCCTCACAGGTTCAACTCCAAAATAACAAACTGGAAAAAAAAACTGAAAGTCACAGAAACAGTCCGTGATTAATTAGATAACTCTGCAGCGGTTTATTCTCTCTCGTCTCCTTTTTTCCCGTGCCCTGCTTTCGTTTTGCGTAGCGTTGTGTCGTGCGTTTTTCCGGTTTCCCCATCTGCTCCCATGTCCACTGATTCCAGAACCAAGCACCTACTGAGAGACAACACAATGTGCGTATTGTTGCTTAATAACCTTAAACCACAGCCGGTGCTGACCGGTTATGCCAGCGAGACAGAGGCGTGCCGCAATAACGTTCTGCAAAGTAGTTATTGAAAGGCATGGTTTACATTCCTATCATTTCATCTTTGTTTTGTTCAACATTCTTTTTCAGACTTTCATACAGATTTGACATTTTGAATCGAAATGTAATAATGCAAATAAGCTGCTGAAAATACTGTCACTATAAGCATGAGCATGGATACAGGAAGTCATGAACATAATTTTAATTGAGCAAGGATAAAATGATACAGTCTAATTTAATTTAATTTAAGTCACACAGTTTTCAACATTGTAAACCATGAGCGGTTTGTAGGCCACACTGTTGAGATATATAGTAGCTGTGGTATGCTTGTAAAGATGCTAGCTGGATCTAATTGAAAATTATACATGCGCTGTTGCCATGACTTCCAGTGTTGTCTGCCCTCTTATATTGCATTACTAGTATTGTTTTTCTGTGTTTTTATGGGTGTTTTTTTTTGTATCTATTCCAGAGTTCTGTCTTTGAACCAGAAAATTTCAACAGCACTATCACCTGTGACGTTCCCAACAGCAAACTCAACCATTTCAATGGTCACTTGTAAGTCTCTTCCCTTCTAAGATTAATCATTATTGGAATAGTTCCAATCACTCTTAAACTACGGAAGCTGGTGGAATCAAAATTAAAATCAAGTTCAAAACAAAACTATTGTGCCTCCCTTATCCTCCCCATCAATTCCTCACAATGGATTCATTGTTTTGAAAGGTCCCTCCATCCATATTCAGTGATCTGAGCGAAGATGTGTTTATCACAGGAACTGTGCTTAAAGGGGTAAAACTGCCTAATTTTGCCCTACCATTGCATGAGGGAGTGTTGACAAATTTACAAAAATTAGATTACGCTTTTCATGTGGCTTCACGGTGTGGAAAAGTTTATTTACATTGAGCAATGTTATTTTTAAGCTTTTTCTCTTTGTAGTGTCTGGTGAAGAGCTCATTGTAATGTTTAGATGTCTGTGTTCTTGTTTGATGTGTTCATCTGTTCATTCAACAGTGCTTTTATGGTGTCTATTATAGTGTTTATTGACAGCGTGACAACGCTTTTGTCGTGCTACTGTCTACCCTCTGACATGGTTAAATTTGTGGCCTCAAATACGTAGGTTGTGTCTGTCTTGTCTGCTCTCTCTGAGATCTTCCAGCTCTCTTTCTGGTTGGTTCGGAGGCGTTTCCTAGAGTTAATGCCTACAGCTCATCTTCTTTGAAGTTTTTTTGCTTTTCCGATTTTAATTGTTGTCTCAGAAACTTCAGTGGTCTGGTACAAGATTTATTCTTGTGATGCTGTATCCGGGTCAATAGAGGGCAGGTGAAATTCTGGTCAAAGTCTTTCTCTGGCTGATTCATATTACATGAGAAATTGGTAGGGGAAAGAAATCAGAAGCTCCACATAACTCCACTTTATGCAGTTTCCAACTTTAATGGCACTTGACTCGTTGGGTGACAAGGGTCCTCCGCATGTGCACAATTTCCTGCAGGCCCACTATTCTCTAGATTTCCAACATGATGATACATGCACAGTACAATTAAAATAAAGAGGGATCTAATTATGAACTCAGAAGCAAATAATTATTTCCCTTTGTTTGCCTGAGTCACCATCCACCTCTGGGAGGGAAAGGGACAGGGAGGGGGGGTAGGAAGATGAGACAAAGTCACCTGTTCCACCCTTCTCCGTTGACTCAGCCTTTATGTTTCAAGGTGGACGTGTCAACCTTGTTCCTATCCTATTAGAGAGGCTACAGAATTACCCGCAGGCTCGGCCTGACTGTTACAGCCTCCTAGGGCCAAAGAACCTTCACATTGACCCGCCAAACATGAACTCTGTCCGACCTGGACAAATTAAAGTCCTAGCCATGAGGCTCAATACATTTTGTTTCCTCTGCTGCATGTTACAGGGAAAAGTGAAGATTGAAGTGAAAACATTTTTAAAATGTGGAAGGGTCAAACGGTTAGCGTATGGATTCACACACAGTACAAACCTGAATTATGTTACGGGTTGCATTTTGGTGATTTTTTTGTATTGTTAGATCAGTTTAGAAAGAGAATGTCCTCAGACATACAATGGACCTCAAGTGGCTAAGTGAGCACTAGGCCTTGTTTCATCCTCTTGCCCTCCTAATGCTTCAGGCTACATTACAGTCACATCAATGCTAGCTTTTCCTTCCTGACCAGGATCCCAGAGAGGACGCATGATTAAAATGACATGAGATATTCCAATGAGATATGGATAAGACATAAGTTTCTTGCTTTTGGTGTTGCAGAGACAAGCCTGACAAGAAGAGGATTGGCTTTGGCAGCGAGAGTCTGCTGCTGCGAGGGTGTACAGTGAGAAATACAGATGAAGCTACTGGAATTGTGGTGTATACAGGTACACCCCGCTTGATACCCCTTGACAATCGTGTCACCGTTTCACACCCATTCACAGAGTGGAACGTCATCCAGCACACACTGAATCTCAGGATGCTTCTTTTATCATAATCTCTGCTTTGACGCAAGAAGTACAATTATACCGGCATGCCACTCTCAATGTAAATAATGAAAGAGTAGTGTGAAAGCCTATTAGCAAACTGACCATAACTATCCAAGGAAGTCACTGTTTTCCTCAGTGATTCTCATGCATTTTAATCTGAGATGGGGCTTGTGTAGGAGTTTATTAAGCACAAGTCTGCAACAGATGATGAAATTATCCCCTACAATCAAGATAAGACAAGATGAGATTAGCTACTGATCTGTTAACATACGTAGACACCATTCAATGATGTTCAAATGTTTTTAAGGTCTCACCGATGCCCACTGTCTTTATTTTACTTGGGCCAAGTAATGGAACTTACTGATCTCTTATTCATCGCTGAAACAATGCATGTTGAAATTCAGCTGCAAACCGAAAAGAAGCCGGATATTGGTGACTTAAATTGATTATCCCCAGCAAGGATTTAGAAGGATAATCATGGCTGTTTTTAGTGCATGGTCTATTTCTATCATGCTATGTGAATTGGAAAAAAAATGGTGCTTATATAAGGAAAACTCAATGGATGAACTAAAACTGGACCGTAGGAACATTGACAATTCCTTAGAGTTGGACATAACATTTATTTTATTTATTTGAGATGTTTAGAAGAAAAATTACATTAATAACTGAATGTTTTGTTCATCACACGTAAGGGATTTGAGATGTTTTCTTTTTGTAGGCCATGAGACCAAGGCCATGCTCAACAACAATGGACCCCGGTACAAGCGTAGCAAGCTGGAGAGGAAAATGAATATCGATGTGCTCTCCTGTGTAGTCCTGCTCTTCATAATGTGCCTCATCGGAGCTCTAGGTAAAGTGAAAGGCCACGGACGACAGTGTGGGCCGACGACGAAAAGAAACTCCAACTCTCTGCTTTCAACACAGGTCATTACATCTGGCTGAGGACATTCACTGGCACGGCTCCCTTTCTGATTCATAGCAGCGACAGCGAATACGTCCCACCAGCCCTGTCTGGGTTTTACACATTTTTCACCATGATCATCTTGCTGCAAGTAAGTGGACGGTTGTTTTTTTTTTTTTGCATGTGTGCACGTTTCAGGAGTACATGCATCGGTCCCTGCTGTTTGTCATCGTTTGTCATGTCTAATATCGACTTGGAAAAGAGAGGGGAATTTATTACGCACGAGTGAATTATCATTCATTTACTCATTTTCTGTAACCGCTTTTCCAATGCATTCATCAATTAAGGATAATTTTTTATGATGAATCTGACAGGGGATATGTAATAGTGGCCTTAAATAGAGTGAAATAGTGGGGACCTTCTGTATGAGTGATGATATCACTGTTCCAGTCTGTGCCTTTGTTTCTTCCCCTAGGTGTTGATTCCCATCTCGCTCTATGTGTCTATTGAGCTGGTCAAGGTGGGTCAGATCTTCTTCATAACTAACGACATTGACCTGTACGATGATGAGACAGACCATCAGATGCAGTGCAGGGCCCTCAACATCACTGAAGACCTCGGACAGATCCAGTATGTCTTCTCGGACAAGACAGGCACGCTCACTGAGAACAAGATGGTGTTCCGTCGCTGCACCATCATGGGCACCGAGTACTCCCACAAGGAGAATGGTGAGTAACCTCATTTCTCCAGAAAACAGGCACTGGATTTTTGACCTGGGTGCTCTATCCTTTCTCAGAAATACGATCATGGAGACCATCAATACCGAAGTATAAGTTTTATTGTCTTTGCCAAAGCCATGTGCCCATGTCATTATCTTTCCTGTTTGCAGGTATACGCCTTGCTACCCATGGTGAGATGGAATACGATGATGAGGAGGATGTTTGTCACCTGAGGGATGTGCCCTCGCGGTTCAAGCGGAAGTCGAAGGGGAGGGGCACTGCTGCCATCAGGCGGTGCCAGAGTACCCGGTCCTACTTAGGCGCGCAGCGCTGGACTGACGTCACGGCAAGCCCCCAGAGCGAGGTAGCCTTCAGCAGCCCACTGGTGAGTAACCATTCAGACTGAGACCGCAAGTGCAGGGACATCCAGGCGTGACGACGCTCCAGTCTCCTTTTCGCGGCTTGCTGTAGCTCGCGTTTCTCCAGTTAACTGAATGTGTTCCTCCGGACATAGCCAGTCACATTAGCAGAAAGGACCTTTTTTCCCTTTCTCTTTTTATGTGGAAAGAAACACAAATAGCAGTGCTTGGGGTCATGCTGTTGATGAATGCCGCATCGTGAGACAGTGGGACCTCCTTGCAGGGAGCAGAGCTGTCAGTAGAGGTCTGGGTTGGCAGATCACCATGTTATCATTACACTGGGGGGCACTGGTAGCCGACTGGGAGGTTACATCAGGCACAACAGGAAGTCTACTGAAGGCAGATGCTTCACTGTGCTGGAAGCACCATGCTCTTTTGCTTACTTTTTAATATTATAATGGCTTCCATTTTACATGCACTGGTTTTGGTGAGTGCATCGCTATTTGATTGGATGTCAGTTTCTGTTAGGCATTTCTTTAAATAATTTTTTAAAAGGAGAAAGTATTTTTTGTGAATTATTGCTGCTGCGTTAGAGGGTTGATATTTGCGCTTTTGATTTTAACGGTATACCTTTCAACAGTTAAATGAGTTTTTATTTATGATGGTGATTAAGTTCAGCAAATAGAATGCAATGGACTTCGACCAACTTCATATGAAGAATAATATTAATATTATGCTCTAGTCTTTTTAAAAGAGCAAAACTTGTAGTACAAATTACAAGTCCTCATACTAGAATTTGCAGAGCATGAAATTAGCAATGTTCATAGCCCTGTTTTAGACTCCTGAATGAAGTCTACAATTCAGCAATGAAAATATATGCAATCCACTACAGGATCTCTCGTGGAGTGAAAATCCACCCTCAGTGAGTCCTATGAATCACTCCAAACTACACCAGACTACCCTAAAAGACATGTTAGGGTAATAGCTAGTGCCATACACAAAACATCAACCAGCTAACATCAGATAGCTACCCAAACACATCTATGTTCCTTACTAAAATCAACTGTCATACACAGTCTGAGATGTTTCTAAATAGTACATGTTAAATTCTCCCAAACATGGTCAGTTCCGCCGAATGTCCCTTGTCCCTACATCCCTTTTATATATACCTATGCAGACTGGCTAGCCCCCTTTCACCCATGCTTGCGAAGGAGCAAGCTACAAGGCCCATCTAGTCACACAAACCGTAAAACCTAACATTAGTTTGTAACATATAAGATTCAGTGAATACATTGATCATTTGTGTTCCCATCACTGTGGCCAGTGGTGCTTGAAGGAACACATTGCTTCCCCACATTGAGGATGAATTTTTTTTCTCTCTAATGCAATCCACTAAGGAGGAGAAAACCAAAAGTACAGACCACAGAATGTGTAGTAAGTAATTCAAAATCATGCTAAATAAATGATAAAAATGATTTCATTAGCGCCGATTCGGCAGGGCCAGCATCGGAGCGGGAGTTGATCAGGAGCGAGAGGGTTACAGGCCTTGCAAGTAACAGGCAGGCCAGCGCCAATCAATCTGCCATGCCCATGTGTGTTCTCTTCAGGCCCATATCCCGAACATGCTCGCACAGGAACTTTCTGACAAGGGCCTGATTCCCCCTCTTCCAAGCACATGCTCCATATGGCTGAGCAGTTTGGTGTCACCCGTGGACACAGTCGTTACGGTCCTCTGGTACTATTTTTGCTGTGTGGGGACATATGGGCCTGCTGTGGCTAATTAAGCATGGTCCACTGATGCAGAGTTGTATGCAAGTGAATCCAGCATGCTCAGAAGACTATTTGCCAAATCACAAGTCACCATGATACAGCATTGGGTTTGTTTTGCTTTGATGCTGTGATTGCCCGCCTAACCTGAAAAGCCTGTCTGCTGCGGTGGGCTTTCTGCCTAGCCATGACTGTTTATAATGTTCCTATATTGAGAAAGCTCTGCCTTCATCTCTGTTCGAGCTACTCGACTCTTTTTTGGGCCCTTCTTAGATGGGTGGCATCCTATCCGATCACGGTTCTTAATGTCAGTTATACAGAATGGGAACATCATGACATCTATACTTACTCGCTACCCTATCAGGGGGATCGATCTAACCACACGATCAATACAGTTACCTTCAGACAATCTTGTAAATAAGCGCTGCTAGAATAGAACAGAAACAGCTGTTCGGGATTTCCTGAATTAGAGGGCTACTGCAAATAACAGTAGGCATATTTTCCCCATATAATGACTACCTGCACTATTGTTTAGTAACAAAACAGGAAGGTACAGATGTGTTTTCTAGGACATGACCAATAAGTTTTGATTATTCTATTGATTAAATTCCATGACCTACTTAGAGGCTCTTTGTTTATACGTGATTGCAGTGTCCCTTCTAAACAGAAGGATTCTGAGATAATGAGGGATTTCTCAAAGGGGTTGAGTGCTCCAGGGGTCCGGCGCATATTAAACAGCACACCTGTTCCCTCCCAGTAGTTGAGATCCTGCTAATTAATCCTCGTTTGGAGGGGGAAGTTTAATAATTAACCCTTTAAATGGATTTTAGCCAGCAGGCAGAAAGAAATATTCTAATTTATGATGGATTTTTTAAACCGTGTATGCATTACTGCAATTATTAGTGCAGTGATAGTCAGTTCAAAGGATGTTTCAAAGAGCCACACTGTGTTCTGCACAGTTTTTCTAGTTTTTGTACGGCATAAAAACCTTTGCTAACACAGACTCCAGGATAGCTGCAATAGCATGCAAAATATATCACATCTGAACCAAACAGGTTCACAAATGCCATTTTCAGGTGTATTTATAATAATTGTAGCTTTCATTTGATTTGAATTTCTCAAATAATAAAATAAACACATGTTTGCAAATGTTCATTTCTTAATTGACTAAAGTAGTTGAAGATGTTTCCAAATTACCTTTGTGTCTGTCGTTCTCAGGAAACAGATGTGACTCCTGACAAACAGCTGTTGCGTTTATTCTGCGACGAAGACAGTCAGTTTCGGGCCTGGTGCCAGGTGTGTCAGCCCTGTGGTGGCGCCTCCTACATGGACTTCTTTCTGGCTCTTGTCATCTGCAACACCGTAGTGCTCTCGAAGACAACTCTTCCTAGGCAGGAGGTGAGTCATTTAATGGACATCCAGTATCCAACTGCAATTACTTCTAATGTCTTTAATAAAAATCAATGAAAAATCTGGGAAAAAATACAGCAAGAATGAAAAAACTAAATAGATATAAAAGAGGCTGCATGGGGCTATTTATATTCAAAATGAATCATTTTAAGAAAATGATTTCCATGTGATATGCCCATTTCTGATAAAACAGATTTCATTGTCCAGGATGCCAAAACAGCAATTAATTAGATCCTACAACCTTCTGTTCACATGTCCATATTAGTTTTATTTAAACATTTATGTATTTTGAAGCATTCAATCAGTGCATTTTTCCACAATTTTTTGAGTCACATTAATGCCCAGACACGCCTTACAGACTCAAATTGATCAGAAATACAGTGTAGACATTGTTAATGTTGTAAATGTCTACTGTAGCTGGAAACGACTGATTTTTAATGGAATATCTACATAGGTATACAGAGGCCCATTATCAGCAACCATCAGTCCTGTGTTCCAATGGCATGTTGTGTTTGGTTATCCAAGTTTATCAATTTCAAAAGGCTAATTTATCATTAGAAAACCCTTTTGCAATTATGTCAGCACAGCTGAAAACTGTTGTGCTGATTTGAGAAGCAATAAAACTGGCATTCATTTGACTAATTGAGTACCGGAGCATCAGAAATTGTGGGTTCAATTACAGGCTCAAAATGGCCAGAAACAAAGAACTTTCTTCTGAAACTCGTCAGTCTATTCTTGTTCTGAAAGAGGCGACTCCGGGATGCTGGCCTTTTGGGCAGAGTTGCAAAGAAAAATCCATATCTCAGACTGGTCAAAAAAATGAAAAGATTAAGATGAGCAAAAGAACACAGACACTGTACAGAGGAAGATTGGAAAAAAGTGTCATGGACAGACAAATCAAAATTTGAGGTTTTCGGCTTACGAAGAAGAACATTTGTGAGACGCAGACCAAATGAAAAGATGCTGGAGGACTGCCTGACACCATCTGTCAAGAATCATGGAGGCAATGTGATGGTCTTGGGGGTGCTTTGGTGGTGGTAAAGTGGTAGATTTGTACAGTGTAAAACGGATCTTGAAGAAGGAAGGCTATCACTCCATTTTGCAACGCCAGGCAAAATTTCCTCGTACAACAGGACAATGACCCAAAGCACAGCCCCAAACTATGCAAGAACTATTTAGGAAAGAAGCAGTCAGCTGGTATTCTGTCTATAGTGAGTGGCCAGCACAGTCACCGGATCTCAACTCTATTTAGCAGTTGTGTGAGCAACTTGACCGTTTCGTATGTAAGAAGTGGCCAGCAAGCTAATCCAACTTGTGGGAGGAGCTTCAGAAAGCATGGGGTGAAATCTCATCAGATTATCTCAACAAATTGACAACTAGAATGCCCAAGGTCTGCAAGGCTGTAATTGCTGCAAATGGAGAATTCTTAGACGAAAGCAAAGTTTGAAGGACACAATTATTATTTAAATAAAAAATTATGATTTCTAACCTTGTCAATTATTATGTTTCCTATTCATTTTGCTATATTTCCTATTCAAACTCATTTCATGTATTTTTTCATGGAAAACATGAACATTTCTGACCCCAAACATGTGTGTGTGTGTGTGTGTGTGTGTGTGTGTGTGTGTGGGGCTATTACGCTAGAGATCTTTGATTGGTTGGTTGTTGAGATAAATTTGCTAAAATGATCTGCAGACCAAGATTATTGTAATAGTAGACAACTACTAAGTAAAATTTTTAATTTCACTGATTTGGGTCAATAATAAATGGAAACACAATGGGTAAAAATTAACTTAAAGAATCAAATTATTTTAATAAGAACACTTACAGCAGCTTAAGATAAGCAACTATACCACACACAAATTTGGTGATGTCACCTTCAACCACACAGCTGTTAGCCAATTGTGCTTTTCATCTCCAACCTGTCCAGTGCTTTAAGAGATTTTTTTCTTCTTCTATGATAATCTCCTTTGAAGTTCAGGGCATTAGCCAACAGGAAAGATAATTTAGGTCATGTTTGAAATGCTAATGAACAGTGAGGCATGCTGCTTGTACATCAGTTTGCAAAGTGGAAAAAAATATAACATATGCCAAGCTTGTCCTATATTTTTATATATTATATATATTATGGAAGAATATACACATAAAAATTATTAGAATACATTTTTTAATGTGTTCCTCTTTTCACCTGAGATCGAGGGCTCTCAAGTCTTTGAGTCTTTGAAATAAGTGTTGAAATGCAGTGGGAAAGTTTCTGGACTGGAAATGAAATGTTGTTATATTCTGTTGAAATAAAACATTTTTCAGTGATTAAATATATGCTAATCTGTCATTGGGTTGACTTCCAGCTGAATGGACCCCAGCGTTTCTCATCCTCCCTGAAGTCACGAGGTCGCCTGGAGAACCTGCTGAGCAAGGTGGGGTCATTGAGACAGATCATCTCCTCGCAGCAGACCATCTCTGGTCAGAGCAGTCAGTCCAGCCAGGTGAAACCGCCCCTCTCTGGCTCCCCGCTGAAGGAGGAGGAAATTGAAGAGGAAAAGGAAGAGGAGGAGGAGGCCAATGACATCGCCTCCAGAAACGAGGACAGAGATCTATGTGGCCAGGGTGGCAGGGATTTTGACATGGCCCAGGTGAAGAATAGCGGGCGGGAAACGGATGGATTATGCTACGAGGCAGAGAGCCCTGACGAGGCTGCCTTGGTGTATGCCGCCAAGGCCTATGGCTTCACCCTCCTGGCACACACACCAGACCAAGTGACCGTCAGGCTTCCCCAAGGAGCAATCCTCACCTTTGAGGTGCTGCACACCCTGGCTTTTGACTCCACCCGCAAAAGGATGTCAGTGCTGGTGCGCCACCCCTTCACCAAGCAGGTCATTATGTACACCAAGGGGGCGGACTCTGCCATCATGGATCTTCTGGAAAGCCAGGCTGGAGGTATCTACCTGACCCTCAGATTGCACTCTCCACATCCTTTTCCTTTTTTCGGTATGCTGCATGCTTCTCTCTTAATGTAGAATTCTTAAATTGACGCAAAGCCAGTTCAACGAATATGGTAAATCCGACTCTGCGTACAAAACTCATGCACTTTCTACAAGCTCTATCTGGTTCTGTGTAAGTCAATTTTATTTTATTTTTTTCTTCAGAAAACCAGTTAGAAGAGAGAAAGAGAAAAAAAATAGCCACTAAAACACAAAAGCACCTTGACAGGTATGCCAGAGACGGACTACGCACTCTGTGCATTGCTAAAAAGGTGAATATTCACAGGAGTTGCCTTGTGGGATTTTGTCTTTGTATGATCTTCCTCTCTCATATATTCATTCTAAGATTCAATACTTTGATATTTTATATGAATGTTGCTTTTCTCAGGTTTTGAGTGAAAAGACATATGAGGACTGGTCAGCTGTGAGACAGGAAGCAGAGTCGGCCATCGACAACAAGGAAGAGCAGCTCATGAAGACAGCAGTTCACTTAGAGACCAGCTTTACTCTGCTAGGTATAGAGTGCAGACAATGCTATGTCACATTTCACAGAATTTTAACTTTAGGAGGTCCTTCAATACTATGTGCCCTACAGGCCCTGCAAGATCAAAGTCAAACTACTGTCATTCGAGGAATAAAACATTCATTTAGGATAACAGCTTACAAAATGCGTCATTAAATATCTAGACATTTTAGCAGGATTTCTCATCCACAAGCAGGTTACTATTTATATTTATGTACGCCAAATCAATTAATCTGTTCACTAGTATCTATTTTACAGTTGTCTTTTTTAGAAGCGACTAAAAAGTTGTTTTGTAAATAAGCTACCTTCTATTACTATTGCTTTGTGTTTATGCTCCCAGGGGCCACTGGGATTGAGGATCACCTGCAAGACGATGTCCCAGACACCATCTCAGCCCTGAGGGAAGCTGGGATCCAGGTCTGGGTGCTGACTGGCGACAAGCAGGAGACAGCTGTGAACATCGCCTACTCCTGCAAACTGCTAGACAAGGAGGATCAGGTGTTCGTGCTCAACACAGAAAACAAGGTATAGCGCGTTTGAAGAAAAGTAGCCGTGTTCAGGCAGACTCTGTCTAGCAGTACCATGCGATGGAAAAAAAAATGTAATTAATCACTTTTCGATGAGATGACAACATCCCCAGAAATGTTCTTGAACCACCCACACAATGCTCCTGTTTTTTCACTGTCTGTAAATTTTGATGTGTTATTTGATTGTTTTTTTCACCGTCACCATTTTCTCCACCATTTAACTGGTGTTGTTTTATGCCTTGCTTCACACACACAATACGATAAGGTGGGGGTTCCTGTCACTGATTAGCTGCTACCGTTGTAAATTAGATGTCAATTTCGCGCAGACTGCGAATGCACATACACTCACCACCATGCTGCACTTCTGTAACGCAAGCCAAGAACCAGGCTGAGAAAGACAGATTCCCGAGGCTGAATTCTTTCCAGAAAAATTTAGGGACATGAAGCATTTCTCTGACTTAAAAAATAAATTGTTTTTCAGTGTACTAACCACAGCATGACATGATCCACACCCCACCCTGCTCTCGTTCCCAATAGCTACTGTATGTCTATACTATATCTATATATTGTATTTCTGGATTAGTTTTTCTCCCATTTTGCTCTTATGTCATGTGTTTGTATTTATTCGTATCACAATCCACATGCAAATATTTGTAAGGGAAACAAATAAAATATGTTTGCTACATTGCCTCATGTTGTGTTGCAGGACGAATGTGACTCCATTCTGGGCTGCGCTCTAGAGGAGGTGAGAAGGTGTCCTGAGAGCCACCAGTCAAGGCTATTTGGAGCTGGCATGACTGTGTCAGGGCCCACGGACGTGCCCACACCAACCTTCGGCCTGGTGATTGATGGACGGACACTGAGCCTGGTATTCCAGGCCGATCTGGAGCTCAAGTTCGTGGAGTTGACGCGTCATTGTCATTCCGTCTTGTGCTGCCGAGTCACACCCCTGCAGAAGAGCAGCGTGGTCCAACTGGTGCGAAGAAAGCTGAAGGTCATGACTCTCGCCATCGGTGAGGACATCTACTTTTTTGTTGTTACTCCGAAAGAACATTTGGGGACTCTAAAAAAACAATTCAAACCGAAAAAACAAGCTTCCATGACTTCATCATCAAATTAGGGGTTTGCAGAAATATTTCAAATGTAATAAAAATAAATGCGATGCATTGAGGCATGAGTTACAGTAGACAGTAGATTGTTTGTTTTTGTTAATTAAAATGAAGACCTACCTATTTTCATACAGTATGATTCTTTAGCTTGGTAGTTCAGCTTAAAAGAACAACTATAAACTTTTATTTATTTTTTTGTAGGCGATGGTGCAAATGATGTGAATATGATCCAAGCAGCAGATGTTGGTATTGGGATATCTGGACAGGAGGGCATGCAGGTTTGTGGGAAACATTTAGCCTTCATTGTGCTAGTGTACATAATGATAAATTAGTGCATGCAATTTATGCTCTGTTAGTCCAGGATCTATATCATTGTGTATGCAATAGGGTCAGTGGTTCCTGATTTTTGCATTACTAAATATGATTTTTTTTTTTTGTGTTACTCATCAGTGGTTACAATATGGACCGTTGTATTTCCAATGCATTGGAAAGATGCTGAAGGAGCTTTATCTTTTTTTTTTTTTCGGCAGGCTGTCATGGCCAGTGATTTTGCCATCCCTCGCTTCAAACACCTGAAGAAGCTACTGCTGGTGCATGGGCACTGGTGCTACTCAAGGCTGGCCAACATGATTGTGTACTTCTTCTACAAGAATGTGGTAACTATTCCTGCAGTAACTGTGATTGGGTGGAGAATGTGGTAACTATTCCTGCAGTAACTGTGATTGGGTGGAGAATGTGGTAACTATTCCTGCAGTAACTGTGATTGGGTGGAGGGCACGAACACGAAACGATGAGTCATGAATTCATGTCAATCCAGATTATTTCAGCTCCGTTGTACACAGATCTTTTTTTTTTTCATTTCACCTCAGGCTTATGTGAACCTCCTCTTCTGGTATCAGTTTTACTGTGGCTTTTCGGGGACGGCGATGACCGACTACTGGCTGCTGATATTTTTTAACCTGTTCTTCACCTCCGCCCCACCCATCATGTTTGGCATCATGGACAGAGACATTTCTGCTGAAACACTGCTGAGCCTCCCAGAGCTGTACAAGTGTGGACAAAAATTGGAGGTCTGTGATTACCTTGCCCCGGGTTAGCCACATTGGAATAGACCAGGCCCTCAAATAAGTAAACAATAGTAGATCACAGCGTCGGCCATCTGGGGGTTATTAAGTTCACATGAGCATATGTTTTCCTTAAAAAAATTGACATAGTAACATAAGGTGGACTAACGATTTCAATTTTTAAAAACCCAGAAGTCAGAGATTCATCCTTTTTCTGAAGATAATTTTCTGCAGGAAAAGACACTCACCGGGAAAAAACTTCAAGTGTTGTTAGAGTTTAAATGATGGATGTTCTGCAAAATATTACTGCTACATCCTGACTAAATTGATTCCAAGGAATGTCCTCCTGTTTGAATGACCAGGATCCCTAGCCTGGCCTGGTTCCTCTGATATTTTATCATTATTTATCATCATTCATCTGCTGTGCATGCAAAGCAGTGGTGGGGAATACACATAATTTGACAATGTTTACCTAGTCACATGTTATTTATGATACCTTCTGTCTTCTTGAGATTAGGGATACACGCGGTCTATATTCTGGATTGCCATGTTGGACGCCTTTTATCAAAGTCTAATTTGCTTCTTCGTCCCATATTTGGTAAGAATGTCAACAGGATTTATTATTTCAAATTTTTTGCATGCATGCTGTTTGGTAACCTTTTCTGTCTCACTTCTCAGGCATACCAAGGCTCAGATATTGACATGTTCTCTTTTGGGATTCCCATGAACACTGTGTCCTTGTGCACCATTCTCCTGCACCTGGCCATTGAGATCAAGAGCTGGGTGTGTGTTTTTGCCCATTGCTTTCAGATTGACTGAAGTCAACTGCATAGAATATTTAGAGTTCACGCTTTCAAATAAAGTGCATTAATACCAGATTAATTAATACGTCTGAATAAAGACAGTTTAGCACATGAAAAACTTGTGGATACATTAGGAAAACCATGGTTATTCAGCACCATCAATTTATTTAATCAGTTTTATTCATAATGCACTATTGTTAAATAAACTATGTTTACAACATGTTTGAATGATGTCTTCAGGTATGAAGTAACTCTCTTCAAAACGTCTGGTGGATAACTCAGGCAGGAAGTAATTTAATTAGCAAAGTTTTCCTAATTTCCACACGCTGTTCCTGTGCTCAACCATCTTCATTCAGAAGGAATTAATTCCCATTATTAGAAAGTGTTAACAAATATATTGTCCACTTATAATTTATTATGTAACTATGTTTTATGCTCATGTAGGTGTTCATGCAGTAAAAAAAAAATTAAAATGCAAGATTTGTTCAACTCTAAGAAAAACATAAAAAAACAACCGTAACCCCTTTTTAAATATAATGACATCCACGCTAACTTTACCACAGTGCTTTTGCTTATTAATGATTGATTGTATGTAACAAAGGAGAATAAGAAAGATTACCAGTAGCAATAATATAGATCTGTCAGTGCGTGATTAAATGTTATCGTGTGGCAGGAACATGACCTGTAGATCGTCTTCATCCTTTCAGACGATCGTTCACTGGGTAATCATGGTGGGGAGCTTGGTGTTGTCCTTCATTGTGACCATGACCTACAGTGCGACCTGCGTCACCTGCAACCCACCGTCCAACCCTTACTGGATCATGCAAAAACAATTTTCGGACCCTGTGTTCTACTTGGTGTGCGTCCTTGCCACAGTCCTGTCTCTTTTGCCCAGGTATGACCAAACCTTTGTATTCCTCATCCGTCTCAAAAATAGCTTAGACGCTGTTAGGGAGGCCCAGAAGCACCATCTCTTTCAGACCAAACAACAGAAAAGTGTACTGGAAATAATTAGATTTTCTTTCAGTGGTACAGAAGCCAAAGACTGAAATGCCTGTGGTCAGACATGTTTAATTCAGTATTATTGAATTATTATGGCTTGCGTGACTGAAAGGGCAAATCTGCACAGTGGAGCAGTGGACTGTGCTGTGTGCAAAAGTATCTAAAGGCACTGACTCACTGCACTCTTCCCCAGATACACCCTACGTGTCTTACAGGGCATTTTGGGTCTTTCGCCCCTGATCCGGGCGAGGCAGCTGGACCGCCAAAACCCCGCATGCCGGGATGCGTTGATCAAGGAATGGAGGAGCGCCACTGTTGCCCACTCGATTCTCCCCGACTTACCCTCTCCGGTGAGTCCCGTTCCGAGCTCCCCTGAGCCCACTGTCCACCATTCCCAGAGAGAGGGGCTGACGTCCAGCCACAAGCCAGCTCACCGGCGATCAATCAGCACCATGACAATCTAAGGAGTGCCACGTAGGTCCCTATGTCGAAAGGCATATGTTATACTGTGGATCGATGCTGAAAATGTAACAAGACTAATTCCTATCTGTATTAGTCTCAAATTGGTTACAAATGCACTATGTTTGTCAAAAGTTAAATTAAGAAATGTTTATATTTAATGATGAACATTTCTAACACTGGTATTAATTAAAGAGGGGCGAAAATAGTCATGACTTTTTCAGCAAAACTGGCCAGTACGGATTTTTATTTTATTGTATTTTTATTGACGGCATTAATCTTTATTTATCAGGTATCACATGTGTCTAGAATAAATAAATTAACCTTTGTACTGTTTAGAACATACTCGATAAATAAGTGGTACAGATGCAGTTAAAAATTATTGTGCACATTTTTTAGCTTTTCACCTCGCTTGTATTATTGTTTAAATAATCAGATTCTAGAATTGAAGACTAGTTTAAATTAAGTTGAACTGATTCAATATTTACTGTAGCCTATTATATTTGAAACATTGTACTCAACCAACTGAGCCTGAACAACGGTATTCCTAGGACTGTTTATGAATATCCATTTTGTTATTTGTGATAATTGTTTGTAAATGGCAGTGTTTATCTAAGTTCTTCCACAATAAATCTGTGCTCAGAACTGTCAATGGTACCTCATAATATACAGTGCACACTGCCATGGATTGTTAAATGTAGATTTATAAGGGAAAATATCTTGTCTGCCAAGTTGAATGTTGAAAACAGTGGGTTGCTGTTTTAGAAGCACTTTATTATTAGAGGTGTTGCTGACTTTTTTTTTTTCTCGTATTTTCATTATGAATATAATTTTATGTAATCCTGTATTTTAATCTGAATTTCTTTACCATTCTTTACCTAATTGCCTTTACCATTGTCTAACTTCTTAATGAAAATACGTTTTATACCATAAGAACAATACCAAGTTTTGTACACTTTTTACTGTATTTTTTGTCCCTAAGCATATGATCTTTGTATTTATATCCAAATCTACAGATAAACTTGGTGATTGACAGCACCTATTTTTTTGTCCAAAAGGGCTGAATTGACTTTCAATCTACCAGATTTTTCAAAAAGAAATTATTTGTAAATTTGAGACAATAAACTAAGTAATAAGTTTAATAAGTTTTCTATTTTCTTATGTGTATTCTCTAAAACATTCAGTGTAATGTACATAGAAGTATTGGTAAAACATGCGTCAGTTGGAAGCCATCTCACTTCTTGTGCTTTGCTAATTAGTTTGTTTGTTTCTAAGGATATATTGTTCCAATTCTTTTCCTAATTTTCCCAATTAATGGTAATAATCTGTACAAAGGGATTATAATATATCTAAAGCGTTTGATGAAGGCAATCGACCAAGCTCACAGAGAGCCCTCAGAATTCGCGTCTTCAAGCCCAGCTCGTCATTCTCTGACTGTGAGCGAGAGAGTAGAGTGGCGTCAGGTAATTGGCATAGCGCCGCCCAGGCAGGCGTGGGTTAAACTGCCAGGGCTTCTTTCGGCTTGTCACTAACTGGCGTCTCCTGCTGGCTTCCCGGACACATGCAGGCTGGTAGTACAGACAAGAGGGACACGCCTCTCTTGAAATCGACTTAATCGACTTAAACTCTCATGTGGGCTCGGTAGCCGGCAGAGCGCAAAAGAGACAGGTGGCTCAAAGGATGGGAGGAGGCTTCCTCACTGCTAACTGCTAACTGCTAACTAAAGATTCTACGGGCTTGTTTTGAATAGCTAGTTACAGTAACTCTGGTTTAACTTCTAAAGGAACGTTGGCTAGATGGGATACCACAAAAGTAGCAGGGGTGAATTTTTATATAATCCTGATCCTCGTTTAATCCCCATGAAAAATCTTATGATCAGCAAAGCAGTCATTTACATAATTGCTTTAGATTGTGTCAGCAATCTAACAAATTACGATGCCTTCCAACTATTATCTTGAGTGTCATTGCATCAAGTAGCACTTGTTTATAATTGGTAAAACTCCTGATGTGAAGATGATGATCAGATTTAGAAAACTTGATATAAAAAAATTTGACGTCTTGTCATTTAAAAAATGGTTCAGAGCATGTTTGTTTTAAAATGTGTTAGGGCAGTTTATTATTTATTGATTTGCATTAAACATATGTACTGTGTAACATACAAACAGCATTTATAGATTAGTAAAATGTCAGGCCCTGGGATAAAAAGATGCACAGGCTTCATAGTGAAACCTTTGTTCACTCTAACTACTCTGACTTAAATGAGGTCTAATGTATTTCTTATTGAACCAAGATAGATGTCCTTAATCACTATGGAGACGAGCAGATCAGTGGTGTATCCGTTTCATCCACTTCGACAGCCAACCTGTGAGCTGTGAGGAAAAAGCATAGTAATCGTTTCATGTACAAAAGCCTCCGACATCCTTTCATCTGCTGAAAACGAAGGCCTAAAGGAAATGCAGAGTATCTGTTCACATCCAATTGTATTCCTATTCATTAAAGTTCAAAGAAACTTGAAATCTCATGTAGGAGAATTTAGTTTCCGCGGTGTACTCAGGAAACAAAGTGTATTGGCTTGCTTGAGAAACAACGGCAATTCCAAGCTATGTTCACACAGATATCATGGCAACAGTCACATCTCTAAAGAAGGCGTCAAAGAGGCACCGAAGCCAAAAGTAAGCATGTTTTCTCAGATTACATGACATTACATCAGCCAGAATGTTTTACACACAGTGGTCTGGCAAGGGAGAATAATTTATGGGGTAGCTGTATTTTTCATGCCTGATTCTTTGTGTTTTCCAGGGAGATTGGGCTTTTGAGAATATGCTTTAATGGACCTCGGCAATACCTAAAGATCCAAAGCTGATACGAGCAATGCTACCACCAATTGAATAAGGGCAGGCTGTTCAGATTGCCTGCACATGTAGTAACAGCAGCTTAATTTCATTACCTCACCTGTTTGAGAGTGAGATCAAGTACATTCTTTGAAACAGTACACAAATCTACAATACAAATGCTCTGCCCAAAAAAAAAAACAGTAATGGGGAGTATTTGCAGTCCAAATGAGCCTACCACGGGAAAAAGATAATCAGACCTAAAAAGATGCTGTATTCCGCATCCTGCCATCCTTCTCTGTCCTCAGGAGCCAATGGTTACCTCTACAGGGTAACATGGGGAACACCACTTACCTAGCGCCCCCTGATAATTCACTCCCACCACGCTTTATTCAAGGCTGTTTGCCCTGTAAGTAATAAATGAGCCAATTTTGGTGTCAAGGTGTCTCACAGTCTCACAGAGCACAAAATTTAAAAATCGTTTTAATATAATGTGTGTGCTATTAATCCGATTATGGAAAGTCATAGCAATTTTTCCTACCTGATTCTCCAATTAACAACAAAACAATCATTTTTTATTAAATCATTAGGGATTCATTTTATTTCCCCAATTTTTTATAGACACTTATAGTGTCTTGGTGGTGGTTGTTTGTAATAAGTCCTTAATAGCAATAGCAGCTAGTGCAATTTCATCATCTTTACAAGGGCTAACCGGTAAAGGATTTCCTTACCTTCAGCTAATCATACATGACAATAATCATTTCCATTTTCATTTTTTATTTTTCATTTAATATTTTTATTTATTCCTAAAGGCCCCACACTCATGCAGCATCCCAGTAACGGATTCTTCATAACTTACATTTGGCTGAAATTACCTCTGCGAGCAAGAAACTCTCTCTCATGGGAAATAAGGTCCTTCTGCCCACCAGTTCTCAAGATATCCACCTCTCTACTTAATTCCATTGCATCCAGATAAGTTGAATTCAGGGCAGAAACTAAACAAAGACTTGTTTAAATGTCAATGGTCTTTGAAAAGGCTAATGAACATCCTAAAAGTATATGCAAAAGAAGCTCTGCTTATATGATCACCTCCTGTGACAAATCCCTGAGTAAGCTTTGAAACAGATACTGAAAGGAATTCGTTCAAATGTTCAAAATGTATAGTCGGTTGTGGATTAAACACATTTTATCAGAAGGTGATGACAATAGTCACATAAGGTGTGCTGAAATCCCCGTTTTATCTTACTGTAAGGTTGAGGAACCTTTTGAAAATAGCCTACTTGGGGAAAGATGAAATTTAAAGACAGCCAAAGTTTGGATCAGAGATTAAAGTTGTGGGAAGTACATATGTACCACTGCAGGTTTATATGATGAGGAAAGGCCGCATGGTCCTCCTCTAACATTTTTGGTCAAAATAAAAATGATAAATGCGCTACAGTAAACTTCATATTCCCTTCATTCCTACGTATTATAATCACACTCCTAATTAAAACTGACCAAAATGAACAGCAACCACTAGCACATGATATGTGGAACTGACAAGGGAGGAAGGGATTTAGCCCTCCTCCTGTAGCTAATGTTTTGTCAGTGATCACTGCACAAATGCCTAGCAGCGCAGGGTGAAGTTTTTATAGTTAGATGAAAATGACATCAAGAGGAGGATGTTCTCCCTCTGCTTGGCTAGTAAATCTGGATTTAACCTGTGCTCCATCCTAAAGGTAAAGCAACTCTGTGAGCAACTCTGTGCTTCAGTGAGCAATTCTGTGCTTCCAAAAATAGATTGGTCGGTAGAGAGGTTCGATGAGATGAGCTGAGAAAAGGTATTTAGAAGAACAGAAGGAATTGGGATCTGTTGTTGCCTTATGTGATGTTCCCTGTCCGTGAAGTTTCCGCAAGTCTCCACTGGGTTTCCCCGATTCGAACTGCTGTACGGCTCCAGATCTGATGATTTGGGGTCACATAAGAAGTCTTCCTTTGTCACACCTACTGGTAAATACCAGTCTTGCCATTCGGAATGCATGGGGCTCCATCCACTTTTCTGAGACTGATGGACAGGGTCCTTCACTAGCAACATGCAAATGTGGTGGCCTACCTTGATAGTGTCGCCATCCTCAGTGATAGTTGCGATTAGCTTCGGAGTAGTTTAAAGGCAGACTTAAGTGCACTGCAGGAGGCAGGGTTAATTGCAAACCTAAATTAATAGACCTGTTAAACCCGGGAAAGGAAACTACAGACTATTAAAACCAGGCCTAGGCCCTTCACCAAAAAACAAGTAAGGCCCTTTCTCAGGCTTTCCAGTTATTAGGAATATTTTCTTCCCATCTTTGCAGCAGTTGTCTCCTCCCTCACAGATTTCACAAGGAAGTGTCAGCTGAATGGCATGAAATCGAGCCCAGAGGTGGAAAGGGCATTTGGCCAGCTTTAGGAAGCCCTGTGTGCCCGACTGATATTTATCACGCCCGACTTCACAAAGGACATGGTTGGATGGATGCTTCTGGGGTAGATGGCATCCTGTCCCTGGAGGTAAGTGGGGAAGAGCATCCCATTTTATAATTCAGCAGGAAGCTGTTACAACGCCATTCAATGGTGAGAAAGGAGCGTTTGGCCATAAAATGGGCATTGGACTGCTTTAATGGGGAATGGTGCTAGAAGGCAGATATTTTCTATACAGCAAGATACATCCCTCATGATTAAAGGCCACACCCCTCATTGAGCACACCTAAATGCTATACTAAGAGCCTTAATGTGGCAGTTAGAGGCTACCTCAGAACTTGCCGTGTGTTCATTTTTGCTTAGGAAGTCCACCATCAAAACCTCTTACAAATTCCTTGTGGGCGGAAGCATTTTCTACAATGTACAACTCGAAAATGGCTTCTCATTAGTGCAAATGGCTGTCAATTTTGAAAAGGGGAGGCTCTCAGCTTTAAAAAAAAACACCTAAGGTTTGTGATTCTGTTGAAGCAGTGCTGAGCTTTTGGTTTTAAAATAACAGCCACTCAGTGGGACATGGGGGATGTTCCTTTGATGCTGTACATCTTGAAAACATGGGAGTGAAAGGCTATCACTCTTTGAAAGGGCAAGACGTGAGCTTTCAAACGGTCATGGTCGTTTCAATTGAAAGTAGCACAAAACGATGGGGATTGAAGGGGAGGGATTGAGACGTGGCTTTTAGCCATCTATGCATTGTTGTTATGTCCTATAATGTTCTATAATTCAAAAGAATAACTACCACAATTTTAACTGTAATGTCAATAATATATTATTTAACTACATTGTTAGATGCGTGCACAGAATGAGAATTGTCCTTTTTTCCCTTCAGTGCAGCAGTGTCTGGAGTTGCAATCAGTTGCCTGGGCAACACAACGCTAAAAAAAATCTGCTTGAAAGTCGCACGTTGGACAAATGGTGGCTGACGCATGCAGCTGAAGAAATGAATTTCCTTTTGTTATTAATGGACCACAAAAAACATGATGAAATTGTGCTGCCACCTTGTGGGCCAACTGCCACCTTGAAATCAAAAGTGGCCAACAGCAAAGTATGGTCTCTAACCATGATGGCTTAGAGAGGGATTAACAATTATTTATTTACTTGGATACCAGCTTAATTTAAAATCAAATTACAACCTTAAAGGAATTCATGTTTCATTCAGCAAACCACTTGACTTTTATGGTATTCGATATGTGTCCAAAACGTATTGATATGGTAAAAACATATTTGGTGTGTGCAGAAATTGCATTAACCTTGTTCAGGTGCAGGATCTACTGAGAGAAAGACACTATTCTGTAACTCATTCACCAATGAGCCAAAAAGGCTAGGAAATTGATGTGAGTGTTATGTTATCTTGATCATACTTACAGACAGTTCCTATTGACTTTCGTATATTCATTATGTTTATGTCAAAGAGTACAAATTGAATTGTACTTATTTACTGGGAATCAATAATAACTTTTAGTTTTTATCTTTTTCACGTCCTTAAAATATTTTAAAAAGAGGTTTTTTAAAAAGAGTTTCGTCAGTCAAAGAAAAGGACACTCATCCTTAGTTGTTTGTGGTGGTAGATCTTAAACCCACCGGAATACAAATAAGCCAACAGTACACACACACACACACACACACACACACACACACACACACACACACACACACACACACACACACACACACACAC
>JAOYSI010055365.1:0-24875 GCA_025775065.1 Hiodon alosoides
CTCTCTCTCTCTCTCTCTCTCTCTCTCTCTCTCTCTCTCTCTCTCTCTCTCTCTCTCTCTCTCTCTCTCTCTCCACTTCTACTTTCTGTTGTTAATTATTTTTCTTTGGCAAACAGCATCGCTTTTACCCTTGAGGGCGAAAGGGCATTATGGACTGATCCAGTAGACCATGAGCATGGGCTGATTATCCAGAGATGAATTATCCTTTAGCAGAGACAGAGAGGGGAAGTTTTAGACATTGTCAGTATGCTGGGGTTGGGGGGTTGGGTCAAAGGATGGGGTTTGGACTGGGGGAGTGAGTGAAACATTGCCTTACTTCATTTTATCGTGGATACAAGACGAAGCTGTGGTTTATTTGCCCTTTCATTGGTTAGGACAGATAAGAAGAAGAAGGGCCCCACACCCAGTGCCCTCACTCCGTCAGAACATCTACTTTCATTTAAACTGACTTTAATGGAAGTCACTGTCTTAAAAAAGTTATTTATTTATTTTTTCTTTAAAATTTTATTTTGTTTCACTTTCACCAGGAAGTAGTTCTCTCCCGGAACTCCCACAATAGTTATTTTCATGTCACTCATATGGCCTGTCCTGATGAACATTAATTACCCATCCATTACTAAAGTATTTGTATCTATGGGAGCAATCGTCCTTTGTTTCGTCCCTTTTGTTGGTCATTCTTTAATGAGTTTCTTAGAATCATTCCCCCGCTCTGCCTTTTAAAACCAAAGGAACGGTTATAAGCCCCATACCCCTGCGAAAGGGTCTGTCGATTCCTGTTTAAGACAAGGGGTCACACTTTAATTCAGGGTCAGGGCTGGAATGAGGCTTGATGATGACTCAAAACAGGAGAACAGGAAGTCTCAATGACAGCCCAGCAACCAGGAATCCAGCCTAATCTTTTAAAGGGTCCTGCTTGACATCAGCAAAAGCCGCAGCCCTAAAGTGGTACAAGTCATACAACACTGAGCAGAAAAGATCATACAAGGCCAGGTTCTTTTTTTATCATCACACTTTGTTCTTAGAGTGTCGAAGCAGAACCAGTGGAGTAGAATATGAATTCAGAGTGACTACACCTTGGGCGTTTTAATTTGTGCCATTATCACAGCAACAGATCAGGCTAAAAGGCTTTTGGCTTTGCTCAGAGGGATCCGTAACTGCAGCGTTTCAACTCACAGAAACCATTTATCATTCATCCAGAAACGTTGTTCGTCCTTGTTACAAAATCAAATCAGAATGTTTCTACGGTTTATCAGCTTGATATGTTTTTGCATTGCAGTACATTCATCGCCTATTTGTTTTGTCACTGAGCGAATTAGTTCAGCTTTTTCAGAAGCCATTCTGAACCATGTGTCACGTACCAGTGCCATTACCGACGTTTAAACTAATGGGGAGGAGTAAAATATTCATCAGGAGATCCATTATGTCTGGTTTCTACTGTTTGTTGTATCTATTTTGTGACTCTAGCGTTGTCATAAGTTTTAGGTCTAATGTGTGTTGTTATTTCTACCAGTTTAACACGTCTTAGAGAGCAACCTTAATATTTATTTTTGTAAATCATTCTCTGACTCATTCTTTGTCCTTCATGTCAACCAGATTGAACGTGAGAGGGTTAAACAAGCGCGTTGTGTGGAACAGGCGTGCCCTGTCTCCGCTCCCTGAGAAACGGTGTGTGTGGCTGTCACCTGCACCTGAGTGCCTTTGCTTCTGCCAGCTTTCCCTCTGGGGCTGACTAACCAGACGAGGCCCGCCCTCCCCCCGTCGCCCGTAGGCCAAACTCCCATTAACTGCGGAGACGCTCCACTTGCCGGGGGGTCAGACGGGTCAAACTCCCTTTCTCCCGTTCCACCAATCCTCCTTCAGGGTTAGGGTTAGGGTTAGGTCGTTTCTCACCAGTTAGTGAGGGATCCATTTCATTTGTCTCCTTTCTTCACCGTCCTCATCGTCTGCTTTAGTTTCTCCTTTTCTCTGTCATTGGGGAGTCTGCCCCCTCGTAGTATTTATGGTGTCCCTTTCCAACTACTGCGCTTTGTTTGATGTTATGAGAATCCTCTGTTGCTGGAATGGAGCCTTCAACCTCCAAGCCCCAAGCTTTCTAGGTAAACAGTTTGCACGACCCGGGCTTCCCCCGTGCTCCGGATGTTTCACTGTCGTAACACGTTAGATGTATACTACCCCCTCTGTCGGTGCTGCTGGTTGCTGAAAGATCAAAGCAACTCTGGGAGGAAATAATTACCATAATTACATAATGGAGGGGGAAAATACAAGCAGCAGATACAGACCAGAAAGTGCATTGGCAATTTTATTTTATAATTTATATATTTACTGCGTAATCTTTATTCAGGGTTCAAAAATAGTGGACAGTCAATTGCATGCTTTTCTATCCCCAATCACTGTTGTTAATGTCAGTAAATGTTGCCTCATTGTAACAAATATACTGGCCCATTATCTTGATGAACTTTCCAAACCACCAGTTGCAGCCATTGTCGGCGAATCCCATTTGGTGAATCCCACCCTCTTACATTATGAGAAGTGCACCAGCGTCTAACAGCCTATTCACCTCGGCATTAGATTAATGTCAACGTCAAAGGGGCTTCTTTCTCATGGATCACCATCTCGTTAACCAAAATGGCAGGGATGATAAAGGAGCAAGTACACTCCATTACGCATTGCACAAAACCAAAAGTTTTCCTGCTGGGTGCTGTGCATCTGTGTCCATTTGTGCGTTGTGTGTACATTTGGGTGTGTGCCTGTCTGCGGGTGTTACTGTGAGTGTATGTGTGTGAGTATAAACCTCCTCCCCCATGTGGACGTGTGTGCATGCATCTCCATGTGCGAATGTCTGACTATTTGCTTCGCTGCATGTATGAGTCTGTGTTTTTGGATCTGTGGGCGAGTGTGAGGCAGTGTTGTGGATCTGTGTGCAAGTGTCAGGCAGTGTAGTGGATCTGCGTGCAAGTGTCAGGCAGTGTAGTGGATCTGTGTGCGAGTTTCAGGTAGTGTTGTGGATCTGTGTGTGTGTGTTAGAGGCGGTGCTGTGAATCTGTGCAGATGCTAGTTTGTTTACTGATGGGCCTGAGGACTTGAGGGTCGTGTGAACTGGAGAGTTACCAGTCGTTAGTCACACTGCCTGTCAATCACAACCTTCCCTCACCTGTGCAGAACTTGGGGGCATGGGGAAAGAAAACGTCCCAGATCAATCTGAGAGGGGGCCACTCGCCCGGCGGGGTGTCACTCTGATCCCCTCCACCCCACCCTCCCACACAGGGACCTTCCAGTTCCCACAGGTGTCATAAAGATAATAAAGTGTATCACTCCTGCTGAGCCTCTTAGAAACCCAACACTTTCCCACAAGACTGTGGGGTCCCCTGGCCAGCAGCCTCCGACTGGGAGAGATCACCACCACCACACTGACAGGCCCACACATACAGACACACTCACGGACACACACCCACAGAGACACACGCATACAGACACACTCATACACATACGCACACATACAGGCACACACAGAGGCACATACACATACAGACGCATACAAACACACTCACTCACACACACACTTATTCAGGCCCATACATACTGACACACTCACACACATACACACACATACAGGTACACAGCTAGAGACACACTCATACCTGCACACACACGTACTCACATATACAGGCACACACATACAGACTCACACACACACACACATACATATAGGCTTGGATCCATAATGGCACAGACACATACAGACTACAAAGACACATGCATGCAGACAGACACCCACGCATGCAAATCTTAAAGCACAAACATTTACAGCCACACACATTAAGACACAACTATAAATTTAAAATATGAGTATACCCTACAAACTTGACACATATACAAAGACACACACATAAATACTAAACACACATACAGATACACGCATAAATATAAAATGTGCATATGTTTTAAAATACTTCACACACAGCCCCCAACCTGCTTGTCGTCAATTGCTATCCCATGACAGGCCTGGAGGGCAGTACAGGTATAAAGCTGTCAATACAGGTCTCACAGTAATGACTCTGCATGAGCTTTGAAGTGCTAATCCACTTGTGCCTCTCACAATCACAACTGGTAGTTAATGTGTATAAACAAACAAACAGTCTTTAGTCAAATTTCTGAACACACAGGCAAATTTTTGTGTTTGTGACAGTTTGTGTGTGTGTATGTGTTTGTATGTTTGTGTGTGTTTGACAGAGAGAGAGTGTGTGTGTGTGTGAGAGAGAGAAAGTGTATGTATATGTGTGACAGAGAGAGAGAGAGAGTGTGTGTGTGTGTGTGTGTGAGACAGAGAGAGAGTGTGTGTGTGTGTGTGACAGAGAGAGAGAGAGTGTGTGTGTGTGTGTGACAGAGAGAGAGTGTATGTATGTGTATGACAGAGAGAGTGTGTGTGTGTGTGTGAATGTAATTGTGTGTTAGTCTATTGCCATGGAAACTGAAGTGAAGAATGAAACAATAGCGGTAGTGTAGTTTGACTGTTATCACTAATGATGGGGAAAAGGAGAAGATCATAAACAGGAGTTATTATCTACCTGTGCAGTAGTATGTCTGTGCCTGTGTGTATGTTTCTCTATGTGTGTGTGTGCATGTGTGTGTGTTTCTGTGTACTTCAATGTCTGTGTGTTTAAAATGATTTGTGTTTTAAATAAGTATTAATTAAGTATTACATTTAATTAAGTATTAATTATTGAATGTAAGGAGCAGGTGAAAATTGCTTACTATTTTATATCTCCAAAATGGGTAACTTTTTTATACCATCAAGTGTCCCAGAAATACGTGTTAAGAAGGATCAATCGCTAAATTAAAATAAAAGTCTGTAGTGACTTAAATCTCCTGTCAGGGTTTTGCTGACAAGAGGTGATAAGAGATGGATGAAAATAGTTATTGAAGAACTCCCACTGTACTCTAGGTTGAAATTGATTTTAGAACCTGTTAATGTATTGTTCTGGACGTTAGGTTTGCGCCAAAGGGAGTAAGCTAATCCACCCTACAGAAATTTATATTTTAAATATTTCAAAAAGCTATTTATACCGTTTCATTTGTGTAACCTTTTCTTCACCTCTTACTTTATCAGGAGATCTGATGGGTCTGTTTTTGTTCCTTCCTCTGACACAGGGAATGAGATCATTTTATTGAATAATTACTGAATCCACTTAGGTAACCACCTTGTTCTGAGAGGCAGCCTTGGATTTAAAAAATAAGTAAGTGCTCCACCTTTCTGTCGCTGTCTTCAGCAGTCCTGCTAAAATACTGTTCTGGAATGTCCGGCTCCTCATCACAAGAGCAGACAAATTCTAATGGAAATGCGGAAGTTACTCTGCTAACAACTTGTTGCTCAGGGTGTTTAGTATTCAAATCTTCCAGCAGTTCCGGGTGTTTATTATTTAGATCTTTTATCAAAGAAGTCTGAGATAAACTGTTTTTCATCAGTTAATCATCATGTTCATTCCAATGTCTTCTGAGGTAGCCCACGCCTCAATAAGAGATAAGCATGTCACATAATTTTCAAATAAATATGCATTGAACGTACGACGCACCTGCATGTGGAAACCGTATAATGAATTACAAGCTCTAAAAGGTCGCGGGGAATTTTTTTTGCCTCAACTGGGTGATTGCAACAGTTTTGAGACGTCCCCTTTCCACAACCCCTCAGGAAAATCTCCATTGGCCTTTAATCCGCGTCTTTTACACTGACAGCTTTGGCTTTGTGCCGGGTGCAGGAATACCTTCAGGAAAGACATTGGAAACCAACAAGGAAATGATCAAACCGAGAGACTTCAGACAAGCAATAAGAAAAGTTACAGCACTACAACCCCAAGGGACGAGAAGAGAGAGAATGAGCCTACATCACGATTATGAATGTATATATTATTATTATCAATATAATCATTAAAATTCTCCTCTCTGGTATTTTATTTTTTCAACAATGTTCGCTGAATATTTGACCATTTTATTGCACTGTGGCTCCTGCAGTTACTATTGGTCCCTTACCACACCATGGCCTTGGGTTCGAATCCGGCCGGTTCTTCATGTTCTCGATTGCAAACTGCCCTGTTAACTTCCACAGTGGACTTAGCCTGTGAACAATGTATCGTTGTGAACGAAGACATTGTATTCTTTGTTCATCACAGATAGCCCCATATTTGGCATTGCCTGGAATTTTGAATGGGAGGAGTTTCGGCATGGGGGCCCCAGTGTACGGGTCAGAACACTGGCAGCAGAGCTGATTGTTTTGGACCCGGACTGCGGCTGTGATAAGTGTCATCTACATTCATTAGCCTGCCACGACTCACCTTCTTACTGTATGGCAAAGCTCCACAGACTGAGCAACCAAACCTATCACAGTTTTCAGAGGGGGACAAGGTGTTAATCATGAGGGGAGACATTTTTCTGTCTAGGTAATTTTACTGTGTGTGTATGTGTGGGTGTGTGCATGCTTGTGTGCATGCGTGCGTGTGTGTGTGCTTGTGTAACTATGAATGGGCACGTGAGAATAATGTTTCACTCAACAAAATGGTTGCTAGTTTTTTTTTTTGGGGGGGGGTTGGGATGTTTGGCACATTCTTCCTAATTTGTGGATAGGCATTTTTGCAAAGTATGCACAGATCGTAGACAGCTCAACACAGGGGAAAAAACTGTGTTGTAGCTGATTTTGGCTCAACGCACAAACAATAACAGCAAAGCCTAGTGGATCACATCTTGGCCTATCAGGGCTGTTCTCCCAGTCCCTGTGGCCTGTAGAAATGCCAACATTCAGCTTGGGTGTGGGAAAGTAACCCATCTTCTCTGTTAGAACTGAATCCGATGTGTTTTCAGTGTGCAAGGGACCAGTCAGCAAAACTATGCTGTTTGTATTTGTAGGCACTTGTGCGTGCACCTGCCTGTGTGTGTGTGTGTGTGTGTGTGTGTGTGTTTGTGTGTGTGTGTGTGTGTGTGTGTGTGTGTGTGTGTGTGTGTGTGTGTGCCTGACCCTACACGCATCAGCAAGGAGCCACTTTGAAGAAGAAAGGCTCCTTTCATCGCACTGAGCCCAATCCTGCTGGACATCAATCGTGCCCGTGCCTGGGAGGAGAATGCATTTCCGAGTATCAGAACTCACAGAAATACCCATAATTCTGTGTAACATTCCTGCAATATCCATGATTTCATGTTCAAAGGGCTAAGGAGGATTTCCTTTAACGAATAAACACATTGGTTGGCCCGACCCATGTAATAATCCTGTAGAAAGTATAAAGATGAGGTAACATTACGGCAACAGAAAACGTTCAGTCATTGTCTTTAACTGTCACACATTGCTGTCCTTTTTCAAGACTGAATTCTTTAACCTGCTACAATGTCAATACTGTTTTTGAAAGAGCAAGTTCCATTAATCTTTGCAGCTTTTTGTTTGTTTATTTGTTTGTTGGATGGTTTTATAAGTCGGTTGTCCTCAGAGGCCTTACATCGACTCTTCACCAGGACCTTACAATGAGGCAAAGTGCTGCCTTCATGTCCTTTCATTTTCAGGACTATGTGACTGTCTAATTCCCGGGCGCAGATCGATGCCTCTCTCACTGCAATAACGAAACCCAATATCTGTCTTCACTCGCTATTCACGCCGTGCTCTGCTCTCCGAGAAGCCAGACGCAAACCAGGCAAGTGTCGCTTGCTCATTCAACGCCTAAGGAAAGCCGCAATTCCACATCAAGTGTTCAACTGCAGCCTGGGGAGGGACTGGAATGTCAATCCAGTACAAACACATGCACAAACGTATGGCACATGTCCTGCTGTACCTGTACCATCCTGACAGTCACAGTGGACTTCATCGTCTGATCTCAGCTGACGCAAGGCCAGAGATACGCGGATGGTAACGGACACACAAAGTCCCTATTATGTTTATTCTCTTCCCTTCTTCGCCCCCTGTCTCTCAATCAGCCTTTTTAGTGAATATCTTCTTCAGATAAAGATTGCTCTTTGTGATAATGACATTAAGACACTGTTGGGAACATTATTTTTCTGTACACCAAAATTACCCACTAGAGCTTGGACTGTAAAAAGGAAAAACCACCTTCCTGTTGAAGTCAAAAGAGAGAACTGGAGTGTCCGTGACAACCCCTGATTGACGTGTCACATGTGAGACTGCTGGTAATCCACACACACCAGCCCCCCCATCGATGGAAGTACTGAAGCCTTCCCACCACGGCTGCCGGCACATTTCAGTAACACTGAGTCCGAGCAGGTTGGGCGTTTGTACGCTGCTTTGTAATCAGGTTGACAGCTTGCTCTGCCTCGCTCTGTCATCAAGTCATGCCTCTTTAAACTGCCCGCTCTTCTCAATCAACAGCCGGGCGCAGGGATTAGCCGTGGTCACTGGGTGCGAGCTGCCAGGCGTTTGTTTAGCGGAAGCACGTATCTGGGATGGCTTTCAGCTGTCTCATGCCCTTTAGAGAGTTTGTAGAGATATTTCACTGGTTTTTAATGGGTCCAGGTAAGGTAAGATGCATCAGGCGGGGGCTATCAACCAAGCCCCTAACATTCCATCTCTCACACTTTCCAGCAGAGCCCGGTTCTACAATCGTGGCTCTGACTGAAGAATCCGTGTAGCTCGCCGCTGTCACAGAGGAAATAGGATCACGTTTGGGGATGAAAGGGTTTAGTGATTTACATTCCAAATCAAATCCCTCACGTATTTGCCGCTGTGTAAAAGCCACTCCACTGAAGTTATTTTGACAGGCATGGTGAAAATCAACTGGTATAGGTACTACATTACAAAGTGAGCCAATGGCTCTACAGTGCCATGTTGATGGGTTAGATGAGAGTTAAGCTAGGAGTCCGTGAGGTGCTATTATAAAACCATAGTGCAAATATTTAGCTGCACTACAAACAGACCTGACATTTACTAAACAAAAGTTCAGGCACAAAGTGTCGGCACCATTTTAATGTCAAGGTTTAGTGGTGCACATAGCTCCTTTTTTTAAAGCTTTAGTGTTTTTTTTTCTTCTTGGGGGGTATTAACACCTGTATATGTAATGTTGAAATAAGATAAACAGGGGTACTGCCATTACTCTTTTGCCATTCTTAATAGGACTAACAGCACGTGTCTGTATTTGTAAATTTTGTGCCTTTGTGTGTGCATGCGTGTGCACGTGTATGTGTATGTGCATGTCTGTGCCTTTGTGCATATGCATATGTGTGTGCATGTGGGGTCGTGTTTTATGACGTGCAACCCTCTTATTATTTCTCCCACTCCTCCTCCTTCCCTCCCGCTCCTTCCCTCACCCTCTTCTCTTTACTGACTGAGATTCTTCCCGGAACAGCAAAGCTAATTCACCTAACAGCAGACACTTCGACAGATGTTTCCTTGACGATACACGTACACTGCGCCCTGACGTGATGAGCTGGATGCAGTTACTACAAGCATCTTTGTCAGCAGAATGCACACAGAACTTACTCGTCTCCGCCTTATCTCCCCTAACAGGAACCATACCTGTCTCCCTGCCCCTCCTCTGTCCCTCTCCATCACCCCTGAGGCGCCCACTGCCTCCTGTTAGCTTTGTGTCGCTCCACAGAGCGGAACCTTGAAAGCATTCAGGATTAATGCAAGCGGCTGAGCGTGTCTGACCTTTGACCTGTAAAGATTCTGTCCCCTCCCTTCCATCCCTTGTTTTGCCTCACTAGATATCCTCTCCTATAAACTCCACATCTGCCTCGTCTTTCACAGTAGTTGTAACCCGTGAGCATTCCCAGGGTACTAAAGCGATAACACGCTAAGCTTATGTATCTTCCACTGTTTTTTTTCCCCTTCTTTTTCTTCTGCTCCCAACACAAGATTAGTGTTGGATTTTAATCACTGCCTGGCAGACCCTATGAAGCCTGACAAGCAGAACCGTTAAAAAAAGGTAAAGAAACTGAGGTTATTTTTGGAAGGAAAAGAAAACATCTGACATTGGTTCTGACTGCAGAGTTCATTTGCCTTAATATGAAACCTGTCGGTTAGCTCCTTGACTAGCATTCCTCTGGCATCAAACGGCAGGATTAGACGTGGTTAAATAGCCCCACAGCCTGAGAGGATGTTGGGGATGGCTTGAACCCTAGGGGAAATACCAGAAGGGAACTCAGGGATCAGATCTTTTCCAGATTTGTCCATAAGCGCGTTCCTTTCCACCTGGCCCCTGGCCCCTGCACCCTGCGTCCCACTGAAGAGACTCCCGGAGAAGCTCCACATTAACCTTGCTCCTTCTGCAATACAGGAATGCATTAGCATCAGAACATGCTCTAACCCTATAACAAAGGTCCGGGAAGCATGGAGGAAATCGGTCATGATCTCTCAGATTCTAATTTATTCTAGGAGCAAACTTTACACACACCACATCCTTTGTGAGGTCCTGCTGGAGTATATGTCGAATTGCCTTTCAGTTCGGATCTGGCCTTAACCAAATATATAAAATAGGGTATTGCAAGACTGTGTTGGAGCAATGAATGTGGAGAGGATGATTAGAGGTGCGGAGCTGATTTATAGTGTGTCTGCTGGCTGTGGATTCCAGGGGGAAGGGCTAGTTTAAACTGTGGGTATACGCTCACACCCATGTCTCCCCTTGCCTCTCATCATTTCCCTCCATCTCCCTCTCATTCCCTTTCCTGGCGTGATATGGCAGCTAAACCATTTCAGTGACAATAATAAATCACAAATAATAACACAGGTTAACAGGCTCACGATCAGATTAAAACTGCAGACAGTATTTTAGCATACGACTGCTGCATGCAGCAAAACTATATCCACCCAACACTATTTTTACATCACAGTGTCGTTGACAAAACTGTTTATTTTCCTCATGCCATGAAGAGTGTCCCACACTTTAGAAAGCTGCCGAGATGGGGAGGCAGAGAAGAGCAGGTTTTTTGTAAAAAACAAAATTATAAAAAAGAAAAAGCGGCCCGAACATCAGACACAACAGGAGGCTCTTTAGCTGTCGTGGAATAAAGTTCAAACGATGTCGAGCATCCTCTCAAAACCGCAGGGACTGTGGATGTTTCAGAGGCTCGCCCAGACAGAGTGACGGGTCTGTGCATTGTGCTTGCCACTACTCCAGTACCATGACAGTGTTTACTGATAAAAACATCTCTTTTTAACAAGTGCTCGTCTCTGGGGTGATTCGCGGGTGTTTAAAGAGAAAACCCAGATAGTTGTTCTGCTATTGTAACATAGTAACAATGACCAGAGTGCCAAATCAATTTTAAGAGAA
The DNA here is from genome assembly GCA_025775065.1 of Hiodon alosoides. Classification (NCBI taxonomy): domain Eukaryota; kingdom Metazoa; phylum Chordata; class Actinopteri; order Hiodontiformes; family Hiodontidae; genus Hiodon; species Hiodon alosoides. The sequence goes on from JAOYSI010055365.1 coordinate 11,256, forward strand.
GCATTTGTTTAAGATGTGAAGTTGCAGTGAGGGTAGGGGATTCCCTTTACAGGTCAAAACACATCTTTCTTAACCGGTGGCTTAAAGTTTACTTTGTTTGTATGGTGGCACAACATTTGTCATTTAATTTTGCGTGTACAATGATGTAAAACATGTACATTTTTCATCATGGGCAGAATTTAGACACGAGGTGAATGTAATGCACATCTGCTGGAGTGAAAGGCCTTGCATTAGTCTCCAGTTTGTTGTCAAAATGTCCCTGGTTCAAGGTATTTAATGGCGTACAAATTTGCTGTCACCATTTGTCACATTTCTCTTCTGCAGTCATTTAAAAAAATCTGCTGCTTAAAATTCAATGAAAAAGCGCATGGTGCCAAAAGATGGTTTGAAGACGTTTTATTTTTAAACTTGTCTAATAGAAGGGAAAGGGTTTGGATCGGGGTAGAAGGTTGAAAGATGGGAAGGGTTTAGGTCTGGGTAGAGGGTTGAAAGATGGGAAGGGTTTGGGTCTAGGTAGAGGGTTGAATGAGGTTAAAGGTTTTAGTTAGGGGTTGAGAGAGACAGTTAAAAGTCCACTCAGCCAGCTTCAGGACAGCAACACTCAACAATCTGAATGCTATCAGGCCCTAAAGAGACATTTGGCCTAGCTGAGCACCTGACCAGGGTGAAAGACAATAAAGAGAGACATACCTTAACAATGTAAAGGCTCAGTTATCAGAAGCTTGGCCATCAAGACCGGACTACACAGGCAGAAATACCCAAAGAGGAGAGGCAGTGTGTATACTGTCCTCCAGACCAGGTGGAGATAGAGTTACACTTTCTAGTACAGTTCATCAAATATAACAAAATTAAGGGAAGCATTCTTCCCAAAAACATGAAGCATCTGCAGAAAATTCCCTGATTGTGGAAAACCCATCCGTTTAGGAGAAGAAACAAGCTGCATTTAAGAGGCATCCCAGTTCACAAGTGCCTGTCACAAAGGAGTGATGGAGTGACACTGAGGCTGCTCACACTAGGAAATCAATACAAACACACATGTAGATTTACAGAAAATATCATAACTGTTGTTGTTATTTTGTGTATTTTAAACTGTTCATTTGTTCTTCTTGTAAAAGATCAATGCTGTGGCAATACTACGTATTGGCTGTGCCTATAAAAGCTTGTTTTATTTGAATTTGAAAAACTGACAGCCAGTGATAAGGTGTTTTGGTTTGTGGTAGAGAGACATCGATAAGGTGTTTAGTCAGGGGTACGAGAGGGACAATAATAAAGCTTTTTAGTCAGAGGTACATGCGAGACAGTGATACAGTGTTTTAGTCAGAGGTACATGAGAGACAATTAGAAGGCGATTTGGTTAGTGGCAGAAAGAGACAGTGATAGGGTATTTTGGTTAGTGGTAGAGAACGACGGTGAGAAGGTGTTTTGATTAGTGGCAGAGAGAGACAGTGATAAAATATTTTGTTTAGTAGCAGAGAGAGACAGTGATAGGGTATTTTGGTTAGTGGTAGAGAACGACAGTGATAAGTTGTTTTGGTTAGTGGTAGAGAGAGACGATGATAAGGTGTTTTGGTTAGTGGTAGAGAACGACGGTGATAAGGTGTTTTGGTTGGTGGTAGACTGATAAGGTAAGGACAGACAGGTAGAATTAATCTTACCTTACAGCCTTTTCGGACCTCTATTGATTAATGGTATGTCAGGCATACATTTCAACACGAAGGCAAGGCTTTTCACAGGGTCAGGACAGAGAGGGAGGATGCTGACTCTGCACGCATTCTTCTTTACCATGCTGAGAAACGCTCACACATGCTCCAGGCATGCTTCAGTGGCATGTTTACCGCCAGGGCATTCACAAGTTCAGGAAGCATGTGGAATGCAGAAGCAGAACAGCTCCTCACGCCTGAACTCAAAAGTTTGACAATCTCATTGACTGTTTCATCTCCCTTTTTTTTTCTCCCTCATTGTTTCTATTATCTGGTTGTTGGGATTTTTTTATTTTTTTATTGTCATTTAGAAAAAAATGTTCAACTTTACTGGGATTTCTTCATGCCAATGAAGCAAAGAATATTTATTTTAGAGAAGTAGAGAGATTTACCTCTCTCTATAATTTGTTCCCCTGAAAAACATAATCAACATTATGCAATATTGCTAGATTATGTGAGGAATGTGAGCTCATATTTCAAAAAAGCAAAAAAAAAAGATTTGTCGTAAGATATGGGAAGTGGCTAAGCAAACAGAGGGGTTACAAATGAACATATACACGTTATATATACTTTTTATTATTAAGTCATGGGAAGCAATCATCCTGTGCCAGTCTGATCCCAGTAGTCCATTTTTAATGTAGGCAGAGCTCATTGGTCAATTAATTATTGCTCTCTAGCTCCCCTGCCCCTGCCCTCAGCTGATTCGGCTAGTTATGCTGGGTCATCCAACCTGCGGTCCCATTGGTCAATAAGAAAACCTTGAGACCCCACCCCACCCGTGTCCTCGCATGTCCCACCTGGGGGGCTGTATTGAGCATGCTCGAGGCAGAGGAGAGTGTTGTGCAGGAAAAGACCCCAATGGAATTTAATCTTCTTAAACTTCATTTTCCAATTGTTTGCACTTGACTTGCTTCTTAATCTTGTTATTTTAATGGCCGTGTGTTTTGGAGCATGAAGTCGAAAGTGACACATACACACACACACACACAGTCACAAGCGGACGCATTTGAAACTGCAGGCACCCATACAAATGAAGGAGGGAGGTTAAATGGTTTCTCATCTGTTTCATTTTACTCAGAAATCTCATCCATCCTCACTTGTGTTAATAAACAACAACAAATGTAGTCTCACCCATATCATTTGTGGAAACCACCATGTTGTTTAGCACAGAGGGGTTGACTTGTGTCTTTTGTCCCTGTGTAAATGCTTTGAACAGAGAAAAGAGGCCAGGGTGTTAATTGTCAGGCTTGTTTCTGGTAAGAGAAAAAAGGAGGTGCAGAGGGAGGAGGAAACAAGGGGGGGAGAGAGTGAAAGCCAGATGTTCACCCAGCATTAACATTACAGTGCGAATATTAGTTTAGCTTTGCAATGTTTTTAGGTCCTACAGAATCAATCAATTATGGGCAGTCAAACAAGGAGCTGGCGGTGATATATATTTAATGCATAATACGATCAAATACAGCATCCCAGACAATGCGGATATCAGCCCAGGTGCAGATATAGGATGTGTGAGGAAGGTGGTGCGATCTAAATAAATTAGCTGCAGCTTCTTCGCTTCACATGGGCTCTTGCCGATTCTGTGCTTCATCCGTTAATTCATTCTGTGCTTCATACATTAATTCATTCTGTGCTTCATATTGTGACTCATACTGTGCTTCATCCGTTAATTCATTCTGTGCTTCATATTGTGACTCATACTGTGCTTCATACGTTAATTCATTTTGTGCTTCATATTGTGACTCATACTGTGCTTCATCCGTTAATTCATTCTGTGCTTCATATTGTGACGCATACTGTGCTTCATATTGTGACGCATACTTTGCTGCATATTGTGACTCATACTGTGCTTCATACGCTGATTCATACTGTGCTTCATATCGTGACTCATACTGTGCTTCATACTCTGATTCAACCAGAGGTAAGACATTTAAAGAGTGAACCAGAATCCTAATGGTTTCATGTGACCCCATCCCGGGCACCTGTGACTATTCCTACTTCTGGTCCCACCCCTGAGATCCCCAGAAGTACTACACTGAGATGCTGAGGAGATGACTTTCCTAAACAGAGGGTTAACTGGATCTGCACCCAAGTTCACAGTGCCAACACATAAGATGAACCAGGGCTGATATTGCCAGTTAGGTCTCGCTGGCCAGCTTCTGAGTCCCAGGATCTTCCTTGGGTACAGATTTAAGGGAGGAGTCCACAAGCAATGGCGTGGGGGTGGAGTTTCAGCAACACCTATAGAAATGGGAGGGGCCAGAGGGGAGCCCCAGCGCCACTAACAAGGCTGCGAGACAGCGCTGTCATTTCCAGAAAAACCTATCGTACATGCAGACATCCTTAGCTATGCTGAAATGCGGTTATTGTTGTCGCGTCATTAAAGTCTGCTTTGTCTTCACACAACAGCAGAGATTTTCATCCGCAGTCTGATCTGCAGATTATGCACCATGGTTTATAGCTCCATTCCCTTCAGGTCGGGGAGGGAAAACAAACAATTGGCATTTATATTTAATGCAAGGTTCTGTAATCAAAACAGACGGATACATTTCTTACACAACGTGTGAGTGCTTGCATAGTTAATAGCCACTAGCTGATTCACGTACAGCGCCTGTTTGATTATTAGAATGCTTACACTAATTGCATATGTTTAAACACTCAGAGTGTCGAAAAAGTATAATTAAAATGATAACAAGATCACTGTTCGACCTCAATGAATCTCTGCAAGGAAAAAAAAAGGGATAGGATGAGAATGGGAGAGAAGACTAAACGAGATACTGCTGTTGCTGAAGAGTGTTACCACAGGCTGCTACAACACTGGCTGATTTCTAACACATTGCATAGGCCTGGTGCGTTACAATCTGGAGCTTGTGGGTTCCGGAAACATTGCCTCTTCTTTCTAATTTAGCTTAAGAAGGCCGTGATGACGTGATGGGCGTTAAAAAAAATTCCATTCCATCCTTGTTTCATTAGATATCGAAATGAAATGATGTTTTGTCCTGCGAATGCTGTCAGCATTCTGTTCTGTTCAGCATTCTGAATGCTGTTTAGTTCAGAATCATAACCGATAAAAGTTGTCTTTTGAAGACCTAGTCAATGGATTGAATTACATATTATCTACAGGAAAGGCTTTTCCTGCAATCAGGGAAATAGTTTTCAGCATTTTCTGTTTACTCTGTAGATTAAGATTAACCCTAGAAAGGAGATAATCAAAGGTGTTAATGAGACAGATTTGAAAGACGATGTGGTTAAATTGGGTGCATCATGGTCCTTACTTTATCCACATCAGATGCAAGTCACATTGGAGTAACTGTGTTCAGTGGTAACATATGCCTGACTCATGCTGGTTAAACTGACTCAGAATGCATTAGCAATGTGTAGCCACTTGCCAGCTGTGTGTTATCTGACAAAAAAAAAAGTACGCTTTTTGTGGGGGTCAACCTCGGGGAGATATATAACAGGAGTTAAAAAGATGTTCTGGAGGTATTGTTGAGGGATGTAGGTGGCAGATGGCAGAAGTCTGTGCATTTGCCGGTGGGCAGTCTAACATGGCGAGCCCCCTGTGCTTCAGACCAGAGACACAAAAGCACGCACGGCCTGAAATATTGCCGCCGTTCGCCTGTTTACCGAATCCAAGGTGCCCAGTGGGAAAAATTTTAGTTTCTTTGAGACTGACACTGCATAATTGATTTGCTGGGTTTACGCCTTCACTGAGGGCAAGTATCACAGCTTACGTTGTTTCAAAGGGCTATTTTAAACACAAATATTCCCCCACAAGGTTCAAGGATAAAGCACCAAACCACAAATGGAACATCTAAGCCTTTGGGAATCAGCCCATCTCTCCTACCACAACCCCACTGATGTGGATAGATAAGCTTAGCACATCATGGTAAGTAAGCTTTGTACATTACTGCAGTATGTCTTGTATAACTAATAGGAATGATACCCTTGAGAGTACTTTTAGTGTTCGCTTGTAACCACTCTTTAGGCTGAATAATTGATCCTCTGTGGCATGTGTTTATAATCAAAATTATAATAATAGTATTAGGTATAAACCCCGCTCACAAGACATATCCGTAGCACTGTTTTATATAAGTTTCATATAAGAGACATAATGAGGCAATTAAAGCAGGAATCATTGATTCATGCAGTGTTCTGGTAATGGAGGCAGAGGATATCCATCAAAATCTTCTGGAGTCTCATCTCCTGTACTGCCATGTTGTTGGTCCCTTCATTTCAAATGGAATCCGAGGAAATCTAAGGCTAATCTAATCATTCTCCTGTAACACGTAACATGTATGCGATCGGGTCGCCCGACGCTGGCCGGGGGTCAGGTCAGCAGGTGTCCTTCAGGGGAACCAGGGACAGGTGGCCAGTGTAGGACACACACCCATGATTGTTTCGGAGGATGCTGAACTCCCAAGAGGAGATGAGAACCAGCATGTCTTTGACACAGATGGTTAGAGACGAGCCTCTGTAACGGGGCAGTAAGAGGGGAATGGGAATAAGCTCAGAGCCAGTGAGAGGAGAGCTCTGGTTGCACAGCATCACTGTCAGCATTAACTTTAACCTGCTTTTCAAAGTGACAGATTCCCATGGCCTCCCTCTTGTGCGGTCTCTCTCTCTCTCTCTCTCTCTCTCTCTCTCTCTCTCTCTCTCTCTCTCTCTCTCTCTCTCTCTCTCACTCTCTCTCTCTCTCTCTCTCTCTCTGTTTGTGCATTTGTGAGTGCATGTGTTCTCGCATTTGTGACTGTTCATGTCTGTAGCAACCTATTTTCACAGTCAATGGTCGGCTCTAGCTTCACTTCGCTCTTTTGTCTTTAGATGTCATAACAAAACCAATAACTGTGAACATTGTTATTTAGAGGTAAAGCACATTGCTTCCATCAAATTAAGTGAGGCTGGAACCGAAAAACATAGAATGTGGAAATATACACAAACTTTTGGATTTACCAAACAGGAAGTCTATTATGGGCTTAATAGCCTCTAAACCCCCCCCCCATTACACAATAGCGATGTTGTTGTCAGCCGGGCTGCCAATCCGTTGCTAAACAAGATGGGCCAAGATGGAGAAGAATAAACCATGGAAAATTTTAAATGAAGAGGTCAAGCCATGCTGTACTAGGAGGTTACCTGTGGCATTACAGACATCTTGACAGGGATTGGCCACTGTGGAGGCAGTCAGAAAAAGTGAAAATGGGAGTTTCCCGGACATCGGACCATTCACACTAAATGCCACAGAGAGAGAGATAGAGAGAGGGAGAGACGGGCTGGATGGAATTTGGGCTGGGATCTGTGATGGGATATATTAATGTTTTTCTTACTTTTCAACATAAAGGTATTTACGTTGTGATCATAGTGCCCATGCATTGTCTTGCAGTGTCCTCACAGTCTCATCGTAGTCCTCATAGTGTCTTGCAGTGTCCTCACAGTCTCCTCGTAGTCCTCATTGTGTCCTTGCATTGTTTTGCAGTGTCCTCGCAGTTCTAGCAGTGTCCTGACAGTCCCCACAGTATCTTACAGTGTCCTCACAATCCTCATAGTGTCTTGCACTGTGGTTTTGCTGTTGGCCAGTGACGTTACGTCATGACTGTTTGCTTTCTTGTTGTTTCCATATGATATATCAGGCTACAAAGACCCTGGATGTCACTTTGGATGAAAACATCTGCCAAATAAATACATGGAAATACAAACAGAACACCACAACATTCTCAGGGTGGACAGGAACCTACACTTCAATGCCGTATGCTCTTTGGTCCAGGACCTGCAAATCTCAGCTCTGTCTCATCACACATTATGGCACGGCATTGCTTTCCCGGGCACTCCCTGGATGTGGGCAGCAGAGCTTCCAAGCACATCGGCTCCTTTCTTTGAAACAGGCCCAGTTTCTCGTCCCTCCGCTGGCCACACTGGGCTGAGTTCAGTACTGCCGACCCCCCCATCTGGCACACTCCCCCTATCAGAGCCTTGGCGTGGGGCGCTCCTTTGACAGTGCCCAGTTAGAGAGTGAGCGTAATGCAGGCGGGCAGGCCTCCAGCCCCTCGTTCCACCTGTGGACTTGGCATCCAGGTACATTCTAATTACTTCACCGGCTTCAGGGAAAAATACGCTTTTCACGCAAAAGGAAAAAAATATGCCTTTGAATATGCCTGACTCTAAAATGACGAGTGTGATTTTAAAGGGGAAACGCTTCCCTGGACTTGAATGGAGGGAACAGGCCTCCTTTGTCTCCGTTCTGTTTCCTGACCCTCCATCAGAAATGAAAGGAAATCACTTGACCTCCTGCTGCTGTCTTGACCCAAGGTGATACATCAGCCCCCCATACATCAGGCCCACAAGGACGCATTTCCAAACCTGACCGAAATCTCTGACTGTTTGTGATACGTGAAACGGCTCTGTTTGTTTTTGCACCTAGTCTCCAGGGGAGCATGCAAAATATACTCCCTGCCTTGGTAAAAGCGAGGAGAAACATATAAATGAATATATGATTTATGTCAAATTAATCATTTTACTCAAATAAATGATGCTGCCATCAATATCTTTACTGAATTACTAAGTAGGGTCTGTAACTGTTTAACTGTGAATGCACCCTTTTGTTCTTCGTGGTACAGCGGTCAGCAGTCACTTCATGGTGCCTTGTGTAACTGGTCTGGGCTGTGGGGTTTCTCCTGTGTTGGTGAAGCAGTTGGGTCATTCCCCACACCGCCAGGAGAGCTCACAACCTGAGCTTCACATGGGATCACAGTCAGCATGGGTGAAACTTCTACTCTGTCAGAAAATCTCTGTTAAGATTGATTTGAATTTCGCCTTCTCTCCAGCGTGTGTGCCATCTAAATACTTTAATTTACTTCCTTATTTGTCAGTAAAATGAAGCCTTGAAACTGGCTCTGAAGTATGCTATGATATTTGGGGGTGACTATGTCACAATCTTTTGTGATACCTTTTCAAGCTGAGATGATGAGAAGAGATTTAAGGGCAAACTCCTGTGAGATGAAACTGGAGGAATTGTTTCTCAGGACATAACAAAGGTCACCAGGGTCTCACGGGAGGTTTTTGTACTGCTAACATCTCTGACACTTCAAGACTAAAGAGTTAAAAAATAAATAAATAAATAAATAAATAATAAAAACCTGTGCGTAGTACATCTGAGCTGCTGCCCACATATGAAGGGCAGCCTAAGTGTGCTGAGGCTGGGGTCTGAAACAGAATGCAGACCCTGGAATGGCTTCAGCTCAAGATGTGAAACAATGGTAAGCCTCTTGACTTATTAGCTTGTTTGTTGTTATGTTGATGCAGTTGGGTGAATTGGTTTACGAGGTGCTTGATGAACTATTGTTCGATTGTATTTTACATAATTAGCAATCACAGAAGACGAGACAGCCAAACGGAGCTTTCACAGGATAATATGTGCATTCTGTTCTGGTCGTCTTCCTTAGAGCATGGGCAGCATATTGCAATTCAGTTCAGCTATAAAACATGGTTCTTCCGTTTTGTTTCACTACTGGAATGATGAGGTGATGAACACATGTTAGCTACAGGTGAAATGGGGTATGGGACATGTTAGTGGGCACTGGTAGAAGTAACGAAAGAAAAACAGAAATGAGAACAAGCATCAATAACTCACCAATGAGATTAGGTTCATGCTGAAACTTCTGCAAGAGATGGAGCTCCTGTGTGGTGTAGAGGTTAAACACTCAGACATTTAACCAAAGTGTTTCTGCTTCAAAACCCATCACACTTATATTCTCCTTCAACAAGGTGCTTAGCTTCAGCTGCATCAGTAAATGTCAAGCTTTATAGATATGAAATTCAAACCTGCATTGGTCTACTAACTGCTAGATATCACAAACATGAGGACGTATTATTTACTTATTGAAGGACTTTTGAAAAAGTGGAAATAATTCTCCTCAAGCAAGATATTGCCCTACCTGGGGCCCTGGACATGTCTCTGTGCATTGTCCTCTGCATATTGCCTGGCTCTGGGGCCCCTCTGTGCTGGGCTGTGCCCCGGTCTCTAGGAGACACACACGCTCAAAAAAATTTGATGTCGATAACGTTGGCCCTCGGTCTCTTTACTGGATCATTCTCTATTCCTCCCGGACACTCATCCTTCCCGAGGAATTAAAATGCAAAACTACAGACTCCCGAGATGATGGGATTTTTTTTAAGTGCCTCTGATAATCATGCACTGAAGACAAATACAAAAGGCTTAGATGGGGAAATTACCATGTCAATCAACTGCGCAAATTTTTGAGAGCCGCGAGAGACTCTTCATAGCATTTGTGTTTTTTTCGTGTTTATTTTTGGACTCTGGCAAGAAGAAAAAAACATTTAATCTGCTCGACATCTGAGCAGACGGCGAACAAACGACTAGACCTTTATCAGATGTCGAGGCATTGAGTAGGCGAAAATATCTCTGGAGAGGAGCGATAACTGCTAGAGCTGACACCTCACCACAGCTGCGAGAGATACTCCATGCCGGGCTCCGACCTGAACAAGCTGCACTGGACTCTTTGTACACACAGCATGCCCCGAAGCAGACAGATCAAGACGGAGGGATTGTTTTTCCAGGTTGGACAAGTGAAGCACATTTAAAGGCACAGCTAAGTCACCGGAGCTGCCCAAATCCTTCTCTGATCCCCCAGATATACTGATCAATGTATGCTAGGCTGCTTCAAATCAGTGTGTTAACAAACCCTGATAGGCTCTGATTTTGTATGCACCCTGCAACTGATAATCGTGCATCATGTAGAGGATGAAGAAGGTCACGGTACACACACCCACACACATTCACACACACCCCCACGCAAACCACACATTCACTCACATTCACACACACACCCACACACACACACACCTTTCAGCAGGACAGGTGCTTTGACAGGAGTAGAGGTGATGTCAGCTTGTGCCTGTTCTGCAACACTCACCTGCAAACCTGAAGACCAGCTTATCTGTGCAATGAATACAATAGATCTCAAAACAGCAATTATCTCTGAAGATGCTATCTCTCCCCAATGGATTTCTAAGCAAGGTGAGAATTACAGTCAAGCAGCAAGGAAATGGTTTCCTTTTTTTTTGTGCCTTTCTTTGCTGCCTTTTTTAACAATGGCAGATGACGATGACATCACCTGGGACCTGGAATAATGTGGACTTTTTTTCTCCTTCTTAGATATCAAAGTCACCTGTATGGCGCCAACCAGATGAACACTAACTCTTCTCATGCTAGATGCATGTGGAATTCCCAGTCCAATACTTTTATTTTAATAACTTGAAACATAATTTTATGTATCATTAAAAAAACTTAATTAAACATAATTAAATTTGTTCTTTAATATTAGAGTCTTTGATCGAACTAAATGTTTTTGTGGACGTTTTGTCATAGTTCTTGCCATTCCCCCACCCCTCCCCACACAAAAATCAGAACACATGCCCTCACACTTACATACAAACAAACTCACATCCACACAGACAAACACTCACAGACACACACACACACACACACATGTTCACATACATATGCACACTCACATACACACACACACACACACACACGCGCACATGCACACTCAAGCACAGATATGATGCATATACACAGACATACACTCACACTCACACATACGCACAGTCACACACAGGCACACGCACACTCACATACACACTGATACACAAACACACTCGCACGCACGCACACTCACATAAACACAAATACACAAACATGTTCTAACACACATATGCTCACACATACACACACACACGCGCATAATGCACTCCCAGGAGGTAAAGGGCTGAAACCGGCACTGCACTTTATCATCTCATTCCAGCAGCACCTGCCACACAGCCTGAGGGATGCCAACAAAGAAAGGACCAGAAGTAACCATGGGGTGTACTGTGGCAATGAGCCTCTGCCTGTGTCTCTCGTACCAGGTACTGTCCCTGAACAGCCTGAGTGGCCACAATGAGAGCCGCAAGGGAGCGGAAGAGTGGAGCCCCGCCCTGGCCAGTCCCCACCTCTGGCAGTGCTGGCCAGCAGGGTAGGACAGAACACATAGTAAACAGGATAAGAGGGTGACAGGGTTTAAAAGAGATGGCGGATGAAAGGAGGAATGGAGAAAAAGGAGAGGCCGCACGTGCAGAGCGTTGGGCCGGGCGCCGCCGACACCCGTCTCCATGACGACACAGCCGGTGCGCGCGCCTCACCCCCTGTTTAGTCTCTGGCCTGGCGGACCTCTCCCTCTCTCCGTGGCCAGGAGCCAGTGAGACACAAAATCCCATTACAGGGGAGAATGGAGACGAGAAAGGGGTGCCAGTAACAAACCCCTTCCAAAATGATTCCTTCCCAAAAAAAATAATTAGAAAGACTTCAGAAAAAATATTGTTGTGGTTTCGCCGTACTACCGACATCTTCAACGGGCTTGAGGCAGCAGATCCACTTGGTCTAATATAAATATGAGGGTGTCGGCCACTGCTAGTGCTACTTCAATGGATTACATTACTTCACAAACATTACAATAAAAGTCCCACATCACGACAACCATATGTGCCACCATATATACTATAATGCATAAGTACATCTAATTCATCCTTTACGGAAGCTGCTGGAAGTTTTTCTTTTTTACAGAATTTGAACCCATGTACTCCCACCGAAACTAAGACCAAACCACGTTGAGTGATGTACACCACCACAGTCAGAGCATCAGGTGGAGGGGAACTCTTTGGATGTTCTGTAACTCAGTCTTCAAGCCCTTCTGTGGATTTGATTTGGCCGCTGGGCATACGGGGTGGAGAAGCACTCTGAGGAAAAACCTCAGATATGCAACCTGTTGCTAAGAGCAAGCAGTGTTTTACACTTAACTGTGTTTTTTTGAACGGCTTCAAAACGAAGTGTGTATGTGCCAGTGTGTGTCTCTGTGTACATGCGTGTGTGTCTGGGATTATTTTGCATGGGAGAGATTACTGAACTAAGTCCATCTAGCTTTGTGTGTTTATGAATTAATCGGAGACTAAAAAAAGGAGTTTTAAATTACTGGGATGGCCAGTCACCAGAAATACATTTTGAAGGGCTTTTCTTTGTGAGAATCAGAATAACTGCACGCTGCTGTAACTTATCGAATGAACAGTTAGAGAGCAATTTATTGATTGGCAAACAGCAGTGCCAACCACTCTCCTGCCATTAATATCACGCTTGGATAAGATGCAGTAATCAGAGGCTGCGAGGGAAAATATGCATCCACGTTCATGTATTGTAATGCATCGATTTTCACTGCTGCGCTTGGCCCCAGAATGCCACCCTGATCGGCAGTGCAGGGGATTCTGGGTAGACAACCCTGCAGTCGGCTCCAGAGGGTGCTTTGTGATCTGATGGAGCACTAATGGCACCGAGATATAAGCCCTAACTGTGCTAACTGATACTATTAAAGAGAACAAAGGCCTTGTTAAAAGTATTGTAATTGGAAAAATAAAGGGAAAATGAAACTGAGGGGAGAGGGGGCAGACACTTCAGTATGTGAATGGCACTGAGGCATGGAGCGGGTTCTGAAGACCACTCGGTTGCTCAGTGCAGCGCAGACGGAGGCTCATACATATGGAGGCTGTGCTTTCATACATAGCACAAATGAAAGGCACATGTGTGTGTCAAAGGGGTCCTCCTGGAGCTGAGGGCCATTACCATGCATGTGCAGAGAGAACCTCGATGTTGCTCCCCACTGACCGCCTGACCGATTTGACAGACGGACACCCTGATCTGGCAGACCGTCACATTCCATCAACCAGTGCCAATGCCTAGGTCAAGAGTGTAGTAATCCACCCCCTGACCCCTGAACACAGGCCCCTGACCCACAGGTCAAGAATACAGACTCTTACCCGCTGTTCCGAGGTCCTACAATGGCGCAGTGGATTAACTCTGAGATAATGAACACTCCACGAC